>VOPJ01014052.1:280444-293333 GCA_014673585.1 Semibalanus balanoides
CTTCAACTTTTGATGAGCTAGATTGGACTAGGATCTCAGGACCCCCAGAGAGGCCCATGAACCAGGCACATAATCAGGATTTCGTCCGGGGACGGCATGTCCGTGTCTTTGCGTTCGCGTCGCTTTTTCGAACTCGGGAGACTAGCTAAACATGTTATCCGTCTTAAAGTTAATATTTATGAAGGGGAGTGGGCCCTGGGGCCAGCCTAGGAGAGCCTTTGCTAGACACTTAATGAGATTTATGTTCCAATTTTTTCAAATTAATATATGCAATTGCAAAACTTGTGTCATGCCGCGAAGCGGCGCAAAATTTTCAAGTTTTCTACTGTGAATAGCTGGATTTTGACTGCTGTAAAGACAATTTTGTACAATACCGTTATAAATGAATGTTGCTAAAACAGCGAAGATGCATTTTGGAAAGGCAATTTTTCCCCTTTTTATCCGACTTTAGGGGGGCAAAAACATGCTTTTGCCCACAGTCTTTTCGCTTGGGGAGGGCAATTGCTCATTTTGCCCCCCCCTGGATCCCGCCTCTGTGTGTGGTTTGGCGCCCAGTTCACCCTTGAGGGCTTGCCCCCTTTGTGAATTTCTCATACGCCACTGACTATGCTAGTGATAAATAAATGTCCATGTCAGTTATAATTATCGTTTTTCGAATGCCTGAAAAACTCACATTGAATAGAGCGCAAGTGCGTTTTTTTTTTAAAGCCCGCCTTCTGTATGGTGGTAGCGGGCAGGGGCTCTTCAAGTGCATTGTGTAAGACAAGTTACACCCGGAAGGTGCAGGTGTAATAAGGTAAAAGAAAAGTGTTACTAGTAGGTGTCACAAAGGCAGTCAATTGGCAAAAAAAGTAGGAAAGCTCATCTGAATCAGAGGCACATCGTTCCGCGTCCATATACTGTGTTGTGTTTGATCTGAGTTTTGTATATGGCCTGGGATAAGGTCTTCAAATATGTGATATGGTATTTGTCTTTTCAGCGTCGAAATCCATGGGTGTAAAGAGTATCGTGCCAGCAACGTATGTTTAACTTAATACATAATAATTCTGTCCACACGTCAAGTTATATATTTGTGAAGATGGAGCGATGAGGAGTTACATAATGAAAGCGATGCTATTTTTCGGATTACGAGAACAACATTAGCGCATTTGACATAGATAAGCTACTTAATACACGCCTGGCATGGTAGCAGCAGAGCAGTCGGCAAGTTTCTATATTTTGCATGTGGAATAATTACATTTGGACTCCATCGGATACATTGTTGGATTAACTTATTAATTCAAATAACGTGGTTGACGTGACTGAAAAGGTGCACAAGTAATGAGGATATTGGTAACTTGAACTCAAAAATATAAATGCTGGCTGATAAATAAATGCTCCGAGTATGTTGTCAAATATTGCCGACTTTGTGCTCGATATCTTTGCATGCACAAGTTTTGCATGCAAAGATATCGAAATAAATGAAGGCAGAATGCAGATTGCGTGTACCACTGAAATAGCCTTGTCCTGATACCAGCATTCGTGCCATGCAATCAATACATATCGTCGCAGTACAAAGTCCAAGTTCATTGGTACCGTATTCATTATCACGCTTAGCCATGAGTTATAGGCGGATCCAGACAGCGTTAGCCGGGACATGCCCCCTCCCCCATTACACCCAAATCGGCACAATTGTAATGCAATTTTCCTGAGATTGTAGGACACTGAGCAAAGCTTTTACGAAGAAGAGTTTGTTTAAAAAATCCAGTGACTGACACATAAGCAAGCGAAATCAGACGTGTTTTTAGAACTGAGCGAGAACCCTTTGGGGATTTACCCCACCAAAAATGACCAATCACCCGTTCTGGATCCACCAATGTTTGTGAGGGGCATTGCATTGGTAAGTCGTACTTCTACAATATTTTCTCTGAGCCGCCTCTTCTGCTCCGTTTTGTATCATTGAGTGAATACATGTTAAAATGACTAACAAGCGACGGGTATGGGCGCATAATTAACTCAACTGGCAAGCAAATATGCACTGACCACTCCAGACAGACATACGCACAGTTATATCGCATGTCGCCAATGAACCCACTGATGAGTTATAAGTTTGTCCAAATGTATAAGTATATGGAAAAATGTTTTAGGCATTCTATAGAATGCCAGACTTCTTGTTAGGCATTCTATAGAATGCCTGATCGGCTAGGCAATTCTATAGAATCCCTAGGGATTCTATAGATTGCCCTGACTGGTCAGGCATTTATAGATGCCTAGGTTATACTAAATAGAATGCCTGACCAGTCAGGCATTCTAATAGAATCCCTAGGGATTCTATAGAATGCCTGATTCTTCACATTGCCTGTAACATATATATACCGTCGAATGCGTCGGAACTAGTGGTGCCAGTTTCGGAAAATATTTGTCCAATGTCCCACCGATGTCCGAGACCATGGTCAGCTGTCCGTCCGAAACTGTCCAAATGTCATTGTTTGTCCGAAATTTGTCTGAAAGCAGAACAAAATGTATGATATGGTATGTTAAACATTCAGTGTATTATTTCCAATATATGTATAAGTAAAGGCATTTGTGTAAAATATCGCTACACTTACGATATCCGAAAGCAACTATTATCATATATCCATGTATATACAGGTAAATGTTGATTGATAAAAAGTAGCTGGGTAAGTGATTTTCACGACAAGCCATTCTTGGACATTGCATGTCCGAAAATGTCCAAAGAAATATGTTTTTTGGCCGTCCGAAACCGAACCGATCTTCGGACAAATTCGGATTTCCGAAAATGTTTGCACCGATTGGCACCACTAGTCGGAACCCTATTCCCGAAACCAGGCCGATTTTGGAAATAAGAGACACGATTTTAAGTCGCTGTCAAATCGCAAATACTTTGAATACTTACAAGGCTTAAAACCCTAGCACCGACGGGGGGACGGATATCCGCCCCCCCCCCCACAGGTTTTTCCGCACTAGCAGACAAACGGCGCCGCCAAATTTTGTATAGCTGTTTGGGCATCAATTCCGCACACTTTCTTAAAAAATGACTTCCTAACTTACAAGATCACGATTGTCAGGCTCACATTAAATATATGACCAGAGTCCATCGAAGTACATCGTGTTAAATTGTCCTTCCGATTAACGATTTGACATCTTGCCGAAGCCACCAGTGAGCATGAACCAAAACAGTTTGAAAACTCCAGTGTGTGAGGAGGCCTTCGATATCTACAAGTTCGTTTATCTTGGATTTTTTATATCGGTGACCTGAAGGTATGCAATTTTTGAGCCCATTATAAGTCTATGGAGAAGATTGAAAATGCGCACCATCGAACAAAAGCCTGGGCTAAATATGGTCAGTTTTCATCCCTAATCACTATTCTGAAGAAAATTATAAGAAATGCAAGTTGTGTTTTTCTTCGTGACCTCGTTAAGGTCAAAATCCAATGTGCCAAAAGGTCATATGGTTTTTGTACAAATAACTCATGTTCTACGTAAGATAGAGTAACTGTGATTTTCCTCGTACTGTTTTCTCTTGTCAACCTCCATCGATGACCATAAAATTTGACTTGAACCTTGACATGACCTCAGGTCAAGGTCAGGTCATTTTTTTTAGTTTGGCCTAGCTAATGCATACGATATATGATTCGATGCGCATGGATGTGAGAAACACGATGTGGCTAAAAATGACTGCTCTACCTTTAAAAACTTAAAGTTATTAAACAACAACTTTTTTAAGTAAAATTACGTATTTTTGACGCTTCGCTACCTCTGAAGCCTTAACTATTGAACCCTATCTCAATCTGAGGATATCATAGTGCGAAAGAGTGTTTTCAATAGAATTGGCAGTGCTTTTTCGGATTGCTCTAGCTATGTTAGTTTACTGAGCTAGCCCGCATTATTGTGAAGCAGTGCTCAATTTACTCGAAATATGGAAAATTTGACCTTTTTTAACCTCTGTGACCTCAATATTGACCTGATCAAATAGCTTAAATTTTTCGCTAGTACTCGTCCACGGCCTACCTGCACCCGTTTTCCGCTCTCCGCTACGTTGCGTAAAGTTTTTGAGAAATCTCTGGGGCGGTTATACGCCCCCCCGTCGGTTCGAAGTTGGCTCAGACCCCCGTCGGTGCGAGGGTTAAAGGGACACTGGCTTTTCCGGATGATATCGCAAAAACATGCTAAGACAAGTCTAAGGGACTAAATATTATGTTTAATCGTCCTCTTATGCTCACCGAAGCAGCGCAAAAAAGCGGTTTGCGATTTCCACACACTACTAGATAATATGGCAGCGATTGAGCGCAAAATTCAGCGCAGTTAAGACATTTCCGTATTTGTAAACAACACTGTACAGGAAGTTGCTTAAAACAATGCAAATAATCCAATACCAAAAAACAACTCTGTTGGAGAAAACTTCATCAATGGTTAGAGCGAAAAATCCTTCGGTCAAAACCTTTCCCTTCGGTTTTCCTTTATATGCCTATTAATGAGCTTAAGTCAGGCATAATAAGACATTTTTTTTCTGACATTACAAATTTCGACAGAATGCTTGAGCAATAAATATCATCATTTTCCATAATTGCAAAACGCTGCAATTAACTGTTTTTTTTTACGTAGTGGTGGCGGACTCGTCAAGCTCATTGGCTGGAAGAAAACTGAACTTTGAACGATGATATTGGGCGACTGGGCGCGAATTTCAAAAAACGAACTTTATGGTGCTTATCAAATCCGATTGTTATTTAACACATAAAATTTTACTTTGAAGAGACAGTGTCCCTTTAAAGAGAGTGTGCCTACTCTTTTGAAATGTCAAATATATTTTTATTACGGTAAGAAGCTATTGCTTTGTTATTGTTACGATAAAATTCACGTCTGGCAGACCCTTTAGTTTGAATTTTTACTTATAAATTCTGTTTTGCATTTGTTTTTGTTTCAAAACTCATAAACGATCGTCACTATAAACAGAGTAGCGAAGATGTTACCTATAATGGTGCACTGGCCAGAGCTAGCAATATATGCTTGCGTTGTAATTTAAGAGCAATGCTTCTAGTGCGAAAGCTCTCTGGCGACTGTTGATAATTAATATACTGCCAGTATGTGATTGGCGACTATGGAATATCTCAGCAACTAAAGTGATTCTGGGGAAATGAAGTACATGGCTAAATTCAGAAAAAATGTTCTACAGACTAGTGTCAACAACTCCACATGACCAATGTGAGTAGGCTCACTCCCTTCAACCGATGCTTTTAAAAGTAACCCCAAGCGACACGATTTTTTTGCATGTGTCGCTAACAAATCTTGCATATCACCTGTGCTGCGTGTGACTGACGGTAGAATAGTGACTGAGGATCAGGACCGTGCTGAGCTGGTAAACGATGCATTCGCCGCAAAATTCACTAAGCTTGCAAAGATATAAGCTAAGCGTCGCCACGGGTCGGGTCGGGTTGGGTCGGGTTGGGACGCTCACAATCAGATTTTTCCCATATACCACGTAAAGACGAGCAAGCGCTTCGCGCTCGCTCGCTGCTTTGATTTTGGTTTGGTTATTGTCCATACTTCGTTCCATGTTATATGTATTTAAAATGTGTAAGATGTTTGAAGGTATGGATTTTGTGTTTTTTTCATTCCACAAAATTATTGTTTTCAAACATATTAAAAAACGGAATATTTATTGGAGAACCAAGTATGGACGATGCCAAAACAGAATAATAAAACAATATTTATATTTTTACTCACGTATAGCTTCTCAAATGTTATTATTTTTCTCGATTTTTTCTTCTTTAGATCAAAGCGATTTTTTCCCCAAAAACAGTACTTTTCCGAAAAAGCGCATTTTTTAAGCTCGAATACAAACATAAGGTGACATGTCTAAATCCACGAAGGAAAAAAATGTGTAACTTTTTGCCACAAAAAGATGCCCCCACGGAGGTCAGAGAGAGTCTGGATCCGCTAGTAGCTGCCCCCCCCCCCACACACACACACAATTTTCAAAACGTTCCTACGCCTATGAGGAGAAAAGAGAAACATAACCCTTTTTCGACGGATATTAATCTATCGTCCAAACAAATGTCATATTCGTTTTTAAGCTCAAAATGATAAAATTGATGATTAAACTTCATGACTAATACAATTATTAAACTTTCAAGGTAGCCTATTTCCTTTAAAATCATGATAATCTGGGGGGTCGTAAGGCGATTCTGGGAGTTCAACACCGCCCCCTTATCCCGGTAGCGACGCTTCTGGCTTTTTGCACCAGGTTTCTTTTACAGAACCTCGCTGACAAAGAAAAAAAGGTTAACATAAAAAGAAGTGTGATGTTTGCAGAATTTTGCAAAAAAAAACTTTCGATGTCTTATATGATTTTGTTTACGGAACGTTAAGGTCAGCAACGCCAAAGTTGGGGGGCGCTGCCCCCGCGGCCCCAAAGACCCCGCTGCCCCCTGTTCCCGGGACTATGCTGCCGTCACCGTTTGCAAGAACATATTTTATATTTCCTAAGATTTATTTGTTTAATGGAAAAAGATGTTATTTCACTTTAAATTGAGGCTCGATCAAATTGATACCATACATGTGTCACCTAAAAATGCATATAATAAATTCAAAAGTATGATATTTCCCTTTAAAGCTGCCGTTTGGATCCATGGTCGATGTTATCTCGAATATTTTGACTGGCCAGATCCTTATTGTATGTACAGTCGGTCTGTTATGTATGTTCCCTTTTTTAGTTTCTAAAACTCGTATAATTTCATTGCTGTGTACACGGAGGACTGATTTAAGGGAACATGTGGTACCTGCCTAACCTAGGTAGTTAACACATGTTTCGCTGTATCAGTCCTTCATGTACACAGAAGAGAAATTAGACGTGTTTTAGAACCTAAAAAGGGGAAGATACATAATAGACCGACTGTACAGTTTAGGGTAAATGTTCTGTCTGTGCAAAAGTTCTGTCCGCTGTTTCTGCCTCTGTCTGTCGGTGCTGCACGCAGTGGAATTCCAATGCAATTCACTATAGCCCTCTCCCCGGTTTTCAGGCGGCGAGGGCAAAACTAATTTTCAATAGATTTCACTGCATGGTAGCACCGACCAAACAGCACCGATAGAACAAAGTTAACATTGAACTAAACGGGTGCGCTTAACCAAAGGTTTTTAAGAATACTTTCTACGTTAGCTTCCGTCAGTCGAAATAAACATCGCCCCAGGGAAATGGAGGATTTATTCGAATAAAGCACTGAAAGGACTGCTATTAGCCGTTTTCACGAAGGATTTATTCACAGGGAACATCGTCATCGGTTGAGGTGATGAAGTAGACAGAACATCTACCCTAGACTGAACATACATACCTACACCTCATGCGTCGCATGCGCAGAATAATAATGTATGGGATTTGGGAAGCATGAAGCCAAACCACTTTTATTTGGCAAATTACATATAAATAGCTTTGCATAGTAGTGCACCCTCATGAGCTCGAAAGTCAGACATAAGTGATAAATATACGACAAACGGCGCAGCGCCATTCCGAGCGGATCTGCAGTGGCCACTGAGATGAGACGCCGTGAGCCACGTACCGTTCTGTGGAAACCGAGCAGTGTCGGCTGCGAGGACGGTATTCCACCAGTCAGCAGAAAGGCCACCGTCTGACGACGACCCGAGCCCGGGCCGCGACCTGAGCCGAGGTCATCATTTGGCAGCACGGGGTCATCACAGGGTGACGGGTAACCCAGGCTGAGGGTCAGATGACATAGCGTCTGCAGCAGCAGTAGACGCAGCAGAACACTACCTGTGGTGGAGGAAGACAGGGCATCACACATCTGCGCGAAACGGGCACGGCTTTCTGTCAACAATGGTGTGATATCTAGAGTTTTAGCAGCCCGGCAAATTACAAAATGTGAATATCTTCGCAGTGTGTACGTAGGCAAAGGGCGTGAAGAAAACGCGTGGTTAAAATCCTCTGCTTAGCAACAATGTGTGACAGTTGTTTTGCGGGAGATCTCTGGTGTAAGCTTGGTTTCAATCCCTACTCACGGGTGGCCATTGCTGCGGACTCTGCTGATCCTGGCTCAGTACTCCTGCTGCAGAGCTGACCCTGGCTCAGTACTCCTGCTGCAGAGCTGACCCTGCCTGTCTGCCGACCTCCACCCCACTGAGACCTCTGAGCAGGCCCTGCTCAGAGGTCAGCTGCAGTGAAGGTGCGGTGACGACTGCCGACTCTGCTCGGCTGCCGGGCACGGTAGTTAGCGACAGGAAGCGATCAACCACGCGCGCTGGGCGTCGCCGGCTCTGAGAGGCAGAGAAAGGTATTGTGTCCTGACCGTCACCCGTCGCCGGGTCACGGCTGAGACGACTGCTCAAGTGCTCACGTCACACCTGCCGCCATCCACAGCCGCAGGCTGGATCTAGGGGAAAAAATTATTTTGGGGGAAATCCAGTGGCATGTTTCCACAATGTTGTTGAGCGGGGGTGGCAGGGCCATCAGCCGCGTCAGCGGGAATCAGCCGGCCGCGGGGGGGGGGGGCACGTCGTTATGCCGTCAGCAACTGTAGGTACGGTGCGCAGGGGCTTTGTCAAATAATTTTGAGTGACGGCTGAAATGACGAAAAAGATGTATCCCCATTTTCTGTGTGTATTTAAACCCTTTCAGCATTGATAATGTGAATTTCCCTGTTATACAGGGTAGCCCAGATAAAACGTAAACCACATTTTCTTCAATAATGAAAAATGTATTAACTGCACAGTAAAGGCTAAGGTATCATTCAAATGACAGTTTAATGACAAAACAATCACCATCAGTCGTAGCCGTCAGGAAGCTCGCACCCTCGGGTCGTGATCCTACAGCAGATGCTCCAGGTGAGCCCCGTGGCGGTCCTGGATGCGCGGCAGTCGGACGTGCTGCAGGTGTCCACCGTGTGCTGATCTGTGTCACGGTGACGCGCCCATTCTCGACTTTGGATTGGCGGCCTTGACATCCCAAACTGTCGCTGGTTTGTCCCTGTAGACTCTGTTATTGAGCTGTCCCCACAGCATGAAGTCTAGGGGCGACAGGTCGGGCGAGTGTGCACACGGCACGGCCGTCATGAAGCCGATGTGTCGCCTGGGGAAGCGCTGCTACAGGCTATATGTTTGAATCTTATCATGCTCCCAGTGGTTTTCCCTTAAAATAGGCCCTGGGTCTAGTGTCTACTACAAACTTCTCGAGAAACTTTCTGTGGTTATCCGCTTAGGATCTGGTCAAAATAAAACTTCCAACGCAGAATGTTCAACCCGGGTGACCCGGGTGGGGACAGCTCAATAACAGAGCCTACAGGGACAAACCAGCGACAGTTTGGGAGTTCAAGGCCGCCATCAGAGTCGAGATGGGGCGCGTCACCGTTGACCAGATCAGCCACACGGTGAACCACCTGCTGCACGTCCGACTGCCGCGCATCCAGGACCGCCACGGGGCTCATCTGGAGCATCTGCTGTAGGATCACGATCCGAGGGTGCGAGCTTCCTGACGGCTACGACTGATGGGGATTTTTTTTTGTCATAGGACTGTTATTCGAATGATGACTCAGTCTTGACCTGTGTGAGTTATACATTTATTCATTGTTTGGAAAAAAAAAAGAATAGGTTACGTTTTATCTGGCCACCCTTGTGAGTATAGGTACATGTTATATAGCGCCACAAAGCGTCGCGAAATTTTTACGTGTTTGCCTGATAGACACCAGAAATATAGGCGGTGTAGAGGTTAGGGTGGGTCTTGTAGAGAATAAGAAATTGAAAAATGTTATCCATTCAATTCAGCGTTACGACGAACGAAAACGATGACGATGGGTTCGTTATGACGATGGGTTCGTTATGACGAAGGTCACAGATGTGACGCCGATAAGTGGCGTAAAATTATGATTTTAAGTCGTGGAAAATGAAACTTAAATATTGAAACCAGACCATGAGAATAGCCAAGCCCCAGGTAACCCCTGTTCCTGGTTACACATCTCGGTACGCTGCAAAATATTGCTTCCTGTGATCAGCAATTGCCGCCAGGGAGAGCCTCTACCAGACACTTATGCAATTCATTTTTCCCATTTTCGGAATTGATGTATAAGCAATTGCGAAACTTGTGTCAGCCGCGAGCGGCGTGAAATATTCCGTTTTTGACTGTGGATAGCTGGATTTTGACTGCTGCAAAGACAATTTTTACGTTAAATTTGCAAAGGCCGATCTCCGTCCAAATCTCCGTCCGACCGATTTTTTGGGGGAGGGGCAAACCATAGTTTCAGGACCTTTGATAGGGGGCATGGACCCTTTGCCCCCGCCCCTGGATCCGTCCTTGCACACAGGCACCTGTCTGGGAATACGGATCTGGCCCGATAGAGCCCTTCATGGAACACATTTTCAGCCCCTATCCCGTTAAGCCCACTCAGCCTGACCCAAACCCGTTCCGATCCGAATTTATAATTGATGGGGCTCCCATTCCCACCCGTTTCAGTATATTTCACTTTGTATGGTACTCAAAACTATGTGGTCCGTTCCAAACTCGTTCCAACCCGTTACATTTCTTACAAAAATGCCCCATTCCCACCCATTTCCATCCTGTTCCCATTCCCACATGGGATTATCATTCCATGAAGGGCTCTCTCGACTGGCCAGTCACTAAGATTCGAGGGGTCGTGGTCATCTATCATCTATTATAGTCATCTATCAGCACGCCACTATTCTTAAGACATTCTGTAGCACAGAAGCTATACCTATCAGTAACTTCCGGATTATCGGAATAATATGCCGACTGCCGTGAGCTTAGAACAAAGTGTTAAAGGAAATAGTTCACCTTCAACATGGGTTTTGAAGTTTGAACTGAGGTAGCAGTTTAGTAGCCCATGTTGAAAAACCCTTAACTGCAAGTTTTTTGGGCTGTAAAGGCTCTCCAGCCGAATATATTTGACTTTATGCCGAAAGAATGTGGGCCATAAATAAAGAAAGTCAAGAATGTGGGCCTTAAATACACCTGGGCGGAGGCTATACAGTAATCTTACGCGACTTCTTTCGAATCTGATTGGCTGAGCCATTCGATTCGTTTGTTTGACGTTACAGAGAGTACGTATATAATTTTGATAAAATTAATAATGTACGCCCTTCTGTCCTGAATCGGCGCGATGTATGGCTATTTTTGACAATATGAAAAGAAGTAGTATGTCAAAATACAATCAAATCGTGTTAGAAAAAGTGAACTATTTCCTTTGAGTGTGGTCACTGACTGTCTTAGTCTTTATCATTATGATTTATAGCCATGCACGGACTGATTACTTCTGGCTGGGAAGGTTCAACGCCAAATCTAAATTTGCAGGATTTGAATTTCAGAATTTACCAATGTCCAGCTGTAGCTCTCACCAGGTTCGGCGGTAGGTAGGTTCCCGCTATCCCTCTGTTGCTTCCGAGGCGCGCTCGGGCACGGCACGGCGCATTATTCTATTCACCCACCGCCCTTTTCTCGGTATGCGAGGGGCTGAGGTGTGGGGGTCGGACTGTTTGGGATAAAGGTTATGTGCGGCTACTAGCTGAGTTTGCCTTAGCGCTAATTGAACTGTCCACGCCGGCTGTGAAGGATCGTTTGAGTCAAGTGGGTGTCATGTTATCTAACCACACTCCCGGCCTCTGGGCAGGTGAAATGGACACCTCGTTTTTCACGCCTTGAACAAAGGAAGGGCTAATTTCGAAGGTTTCGCTCAGTAGACACACATAACGTAGGGATCTGCCGGCGCTCTCCGCCACTCCGGCTTGTTATGAAAGGATGTATTCATCAGTTCAGCGCCTGTGGACATCGGGTAGCCACGCGGTATTTCTTTGTGAGCGGCCTCGACGCCGAGCGTCCGGCAGTAATTCTCGCTGGGGGTTTTGAAGCGTTTGAGCAATGAGCAGTAGCTGACCATATACATAGTGCGAACTGCGGAGGAGTAATGTTGCCTTCTGCTGGGACCGAGCCCCATGGGACCCTTATTCTCGTGATAGTTTGTCAAAAACATATCCGGTGAAGGCCAGGCCACCATAGGTAGTGTACATTCACGGCGATTAACCCAACTCTGATTGGCAGAGGCTGTCTAGCGGTGACTGCTGGCCCCAGGGACCAATATTTTGCATCATACGATATGTGCAACAGGAAAAGGGGTTACCTGAGGCTTGGCTCCACTCACGGTCTGGTTTCAATATTCAAATAGTATTTTCCACGACCTAAAATATAAATTTGCATGCCGCTTCACGGCGTGATATCAGTAACCACCGCCATTACGAACCCATCGTCATCGCCTTCAGTATCGGTTCATTGTAAAGCTGAATAAAATAAAATAAAATATTTTAGCCTCTTGTCCTCTACCTATATTTATGGGTTTTATCGGGCAAAAAATCGCGCTTGGCGATAAATAACATAATACCTTTTATAACATGGAAATCCACATTAAAAATGCTGCAAAGGCTTAAATACACACATAACAAACTAGTGGTCAGTGGATCATTTTGTCGTCATGTCAGCCGACCTTCCCCCCACACACTCAAGAATCATCGGTGATGCACCCTTGCGAGTTGGTATGAGATAAACATTATAATTAACCTTATTGTATATGCCACGGAATGTTGCGTTTTTGTGTTGTTGTTTTTCCCCAGAGGATAATTTATATTTTTCCCCTGATTTTTTTTTCTTCAAAAAGGGTGATTTTTCCGCCCGAAAAATAGTATTTTTAAGCTCGAAAACCCAAAAAAGTGACCAGCCCAAATCCGCGAGAAAAAAAAATAGATGCCTTTATGCCATCCATAAAAGATGCCCCCCACGGAGAGAGTCTGGATTCACCAGTGTGTGCCGTGTGGCCCTTCCCTTGACTGATTTATAAATACGCCACTGTGTATAATGTATATATATATATATATATATATATAA
>VOPJ01014053.1:0-17036 GCA_014673585.1 Semibalanus balanoides
CGCCGCGCCGCGCCGCTGTCGTGCCTCATTGGCAAGTTTGGCCAGTGCAGCGACCCACTGCCTACACACCCCCCCGTCAGGTCAGCTGCTTCGTAAGACGCCTTCGCTTCGACGGCTCTTAACCGACATGTCAGCGGTGATTCAACTCCATAACAGAAGACAGGTCGACACCGGGTCAACTCCCTCCTAAAAACACAGGTGGGCGGTGAGTGGTCAGCGATCGGAGCGGGTCAGGCCGGCTACAGGCCAGCGATCGGAGCGGGTCAGGCCGGCTACAGGCCAGCGATCGGAGCGGGTCAGGCCGGCTACAGGCCAGCGATCGGAGCGGGTCAGGCCGGGTACAGGCCAGCGATCGGAGCGGGTCAGGCCGGGTACAGGCCAGCGATCGGAGCGGGTCAGGCCGGCTACAGGCCGGCGATCGGAGCGGGTCAAGCCGGCTACAGGCCGGCGATCGGAGCGGGTCAGGCCGGCTACAGGCCGGCGATCGGAGCGGGTCAGGCCGGCTACAGGCCGGCGATCGGAGCGGGTCAGGCCGGGCACAGACCAGACGCCGCCGCCGGGCACCCCAACGGACGTAACGGGCCGCTGCAGCCGCCATTGCTGCAGCCGTTTATGGCCGTGGCAACACGTGAAGAAGTGGGCCGCGCGGCGCCGCCGGACAGCCGGCCGGACGTGCAGGGGTAGAGGACAGGCAGACTGCAGGGAAGAGACAGAGCAGAGGGAACTGCAGAGAAGAGACAGAGCAGGGGGTGGACACTGGACAGCCGGGCGGAACAAACGGGTGGACGGACAGAGCGGATGGGCGGACGGAAAAGCGAGGGGTGCTCAGGGGATAGCCGCGGCAATCAGTCGCCGTCCAAAAGCAGAATTCGTGCTTCCTGTGCTGTACCGGCTGTGTAACTGCCTGTCCCGACTGATTATCTACACGTATGTCGTGCTATCCCACGTGAACGCTCCGGAACTGACGATAAAATAGCATATCTACTGATTCTGGCTTTCATTCGATCACGCTGAACACCTGCGCACCGGCCAATAGCCTTGAATTTACCACGACACCTGTCGCAGCAGGCACCAGCCGGCTCTATGACTATAGCCGTCTCGTGATGGCAGATTCTATACTGTTGTGCGTGCCAGCTCGGAAAAGTCAGAGGTGCGGGAGAACAGGTGGCGTGTCACACAGGTGGTGACAGGTGCGAGGTGTTCCCTTCGAGCAGACGGAATATTCAAACACGCCTGAAGCATCAGAGCGTGTAACAGATGGACTATTGTGCCGTAAATCAGAAAGATAACGGACAAGAACGGCCTCTGCTAACACAATGACCATATACGGCAAGCGGGGTTTGATTTACCATGAGCCGATGAGGCGGAGCGCCATCGTTGCTGCAAACGACGTGGCCCCACCGGTGCAGCGCCTACGTCCTCGGGCATTGGCCGCGGATAAAATACGTACGGGACGTGCTGGCGCTGACGGCGCTGACGGCGCTGACGGCGCTGACGGCGCTGACGGCGCTGACGGCGGCTGCTGTGGCGGCGGCGCGTGAGGGAAGGGTCAACCTGCCACCAAGACCTGTCCACGTCAGCAACCCGGCCGTCCCAGGCACGTGACTGAACGATCAACACCCCCCGTCACTCCCCCCCCAGCCGTCGACTGGACTGGTCATCAGGCGCCACTCTGTTATCCGGTCCACCAGTCAGTCTGGCCAGCAGAAAGAAACGGCGCTTCAGATGTGCACCGAGAGAGCTGTTCGACTCGAATCTGTCCATCGCCGCCGAGCGAGGAGTACAGTTGTCAACACCCGTCGGCGCCTGCAGTCTGAATGTCAGTCTGTAGTCAGACCGACATTCAGACTGGAGACGGACTCTTCAGACTCAGACTCAGACTGGACTCTGACAACAGAGGGCATACCGACCTCTGGGCTCTGACAGAGGGCAGACACATACCAGACTGGAGACAGACTGACGGAGGACCGGAGACAGACTGACGGCTGACTGACACCATACGGCGGCGGCGGCGGCGGCGCCGCGGGAGGCCGCAGCAGACCGCCGACCACAGAGCACCACAGCTGGGTACGGGTGCAGCCAGCGAGCTATTGTGGGAGCCCTCCCGCACAGTGTGAGGGAATGACGAGGGAGGCGAGGCACCACCAGCTGCCAGCGCCGCCACCCAACGAAGCAGACCTGGCGCTCCACCGCCGCAACAACTGCAATTCACACAGTTCACCCGAGAGAGTTCCGAAAATGCGCCGACGTGATGCCAACACAGACGGCATGTATTTTGTACGGCTGACTACATTGGAATCCTAGGAATGCTAACGAACATCGTCATCCGGCTATATGACAGTGCATTCCCGGACGCCGACAGGGGACAATCATATAGTCATCAACCGTATGACGAAACGCCGACTTTGCATCAAAATAAAACGTCTGCCGAAGAAATACTAACAGACCGAACGGTGTAGCTTCTTTGAAAGTAAAAGAGCTGAACCCAGTCGCCAGCGGGCTAGTCATCGCCTCATTTGACTGATCGCCCAGTTGATCGCCCGGTCTGGCAGCTCCAGTTCACTGACTGCAGCTGCCAGACCGTATCACGGGAGCCGCCAGACCGTATCACGGGTAGGAGCGTAGGTAGGAGCCAGGTCTCCTTAGCCTTCCTATGTAGAAGCCAGGTCTCCTTAGCCTTCCTCCCTTTGCTTCAGGCAGCCGGCCGGATGGGCTATCAGGTCTGTTTAGCGAGCTGCGCTATCCACTGCAGCCCTGCTTAACTGACCCTCGCTCCCAGCCCCCCCCCCCAGCGACCGACCCGCAGCGCTGCCGGCATCCTGCCAGTCGCGCCACAGGGGTACACTCACCAGATAACGCCCCCCCCCCACCACCCCCACCCCCCGGTATCACGTCAGACCGTGACCGCAGCGCAGCCGCCCAGCGCTGGGCATTTAAACCAGCACTGTTCGGCGAACAGCTGCGACGTGTGGCGAGGGCGGGGGCGAGGGCGGGGGTGGGGGCGGGGGCAGTGACGGTGCAGCGTTCCGCCTTCAGGAACACAGCCGGTCGACCCACGCTCGGGCGGGGGCGGCTGCTCCTGCTCACTGAAGCCTGTATTATGCACATCACAGGCCACAGCAGCCGTTTGACGAGGCTCACTGCTGCAGTCACTGTCTGCAGTCACTGTCTGCAGTGACAGGCGAGCGTTCCGACTAGTCGTCTCGCTCGGAGGCGAGAACGGGAAGAACGATGCAGAGCTGAGTGGTCGAGCGAGTACTTTAACACGCCCTCGGTCGGTTTAAAAGCCGTGACCATCCACAGGGGGGCCTGTTGGCGACCGGCGACGTTTCCTTGAACAAATTAGAGTGCTCAAAGTAGGCTCGCCGGGCCTTCACGGCTGTCAGTTCAGCTCAGTTCGGAGCAATTCAATCCGTTCAGATCAACTCCGTTCTGGATGACCAGGGCCGGCACTGCAGAGCCGCGGCCGCTTCTCCCGTACATCTGGCGGCATTACCGCCACTGGACCGCCGCCGCCACCGCCCACAGTGACCCGCCGACCTCCGGCAGACACCGCGATTTGCCTCCGGAGCCGTATTCGGGGTGACTTGTGGCCGGGACCTTGGGCCGCCCCCGCGCCACTCCCAGGAACGACAATCGCGGCGTATGACTGAGTGCCGGCGGCATCGGTGGCGCAGGGCGGCGCGCTGACAGCTCAGCAGACGCTGACGTCAGCGGCTCAGCGGCGCCGCTGGCTGGCATCAGCAGCAGTAGCGGCGGCCGAGTCTATAAACCGGGATTAAACAGGCTATAGAGACTAAGCGACCTCTGAGCGGTCGACAGATTGTGGATGGGCAGCGGTGACGTCACACTGCCGACGTCACAGTGGCGCCACCAGAGCGACGTAGACAAATGGTCCGTTACACAAACCGGCGCCTGTGGTTCGACCAGCCGCCGCCAGAGGCAGCACTGTCGCAGGATGGCCGGCCGGCCGGCGCGGCACGAGAGGTCAGGCCGGGTCGGATGACGTCAGGGGAGGTCAGATCGGGTCGCACAGCGTCGCAGAACAGGTCAGACGGAGTCGGAAGAGATCAGGCGGCTGGACGTTCACTCCTAGTCGGCCGGACTCTATTCGGGACGAGGTCACGTGGACAGCCAGACGGCCGGTGACGGGAGAGAGAATAGGCAGCCACAGATGTAGGTAGACATCTGGTCGGGAAGACGGCAATGTCTGCTATTCGACGGCTGGTCGTCGTTCTCACAGCTGAATTATATGGAATGCAGAGCAGCTGTTTCAGACTGAAACACTGCACAAATTACGACAGAGTCATGCGACGCCACAGGGTATCGATTTAATTCCTATACCGCCTGCGCCTTGATCAATTCACCTAATTGTTCCCCGTTTAAACAACACAACTTCCTGTTATTTTTCTGCTATTAACATTACCATGAGTATCTAACCATGAATTATAAATATCTAAGCGATGTCCACCAGGTCAGACACTTGCCTGTGTCGTGGCAATCGTAACACGTTTCTAGGAGCCTGGGCAGAAGATGAGACGGAAGAGGAGGGAACCGCGGGGGACGGGAGCCGGGACGGGAGAGGATGAGACAACACCGGAAACACCTCCACAGTCCCTATCCCTAGCCTCGCCGCGTCTCAACCACTGTTACGGGCTGCGAAGCGTTCAAACTCCGAGCGGGGGACGACTCCAGAATCCAGCCAGGAGGGCGACACAGTCTGAACGGTTCCTTCGCCGACAGACAACCGGAACTGAACTACTTCCGGTGTCGGAATTGAATTACTTCCAGTGTTAGACACCTGATGAGGCCGCTCACGGCAAACAGGAAGCGAGAATTTGTCGAACCCGATTTCCAGCGGTGCTGCTATTTACTTTTCGCCGTCGGGGTTCAAAACAAACACAGGGGAGTAACCTTCCGTGCCGGCCGCCACCCCCGTGGATTCTGGTTAAATTACAGACAGGTTGACTGGCCGCCGACAAGCCGGGGTCCCATGGCCGGTCAGCACGACCGTCTGCTACAAACACCGGCACCGGATGCGCTAGATTACGGCGGACTCGGCTCACCGGAAATGTCAGCTCAGCCGTGCTCCTGCTCCGGCACCGCTGGGTTGCGATACCCGTGCTCCTCCAGTGTCCACGGTCTAGAGCAGCCAGAAACAGAGACGCAGCCAACAGGCGCGGTGGTGGAGCTGACAGCCACGTGACGAGCTCAGGGTGGAGCTGACAGCCACGCGACGAGCTCAGGGTGGAGCTGACAGCCACGTGACGAGCTTCAGATGACGCAATCAGCTGACGCAGCGTAAACATCTTTTTCCGAGGTCCGCACTCGGCGCCTGTCAGGCGAAATACCAGCTGTTGGATGTTACCGTTTGACCGCTGGCGCCGCGAGGGGGCGAAGAGCGGTGATGCAAGGCCCGACGGAGGTGAGTAACCCCGAGATGGGCGTGCTCTTCGATGGTGCTTCGGGAGGAGCACGCGCCAACAACGCAGAGCTCAGCGAACCGGCTACAGTCGGCTGGCAGCTGAGTAGCCAATGGGCACGTCTGTCGCCTCTCAGCCGGCAGTTCGCCAACTGGAAACAGCTGAATAACAGCTGAATAACAGCTGAATAACAGCTGAACAAACACGACCAGCTCAGCTCGGACGTGCCTCGCCGCAGCAAAACAGAGCCGAACACTGAGAGCTGCAAGCTGTGACGCCACTCTGCAGCTGCCATTCATGTATCGCCTCTTCCTCTCACTAGCGAAGCTGTGTATGTGCCTCATGTAAATGAGATCGCTCTCCTTTGACCAGTCTTGCCGCTCAACTCAGGTAACTGCTGGGTGCGATTCTAGTGATGTGTGGTCGAGACGTTTACACCACAAAGGTGAAGAAATCGCAACTTGCTATTAGCTTGTGCAACCGCAAGTCTTGAATTTATTTGGTGAAAATCGACTGGCAGAACCCCATCTTCAGATTTTCGGAAGATGAGTTGGGCTAAGGGGCGCCGCAACTACTCGGGAATTCCAGGAAACACCTTCCCCCGGAATTCCTTCAACTGTATCAATTCACAATTTCCCATACAATGAAGAGAAGAATAGTTCAGCTCGTTCGCCCTCGTTCCCTGCAGACGGAGCTGGCAGTGATAGGACATGTGGTACTCACAGCTGGCCTCGTTGTAGTAGACGTTGATGCGCTCGAGCTGAAGCTCCGACGAGCCGACATAGTTGCCGTTCGGGTCGATACCGTGCTCGTCAGAGATCACCTCCCAGAACTGCCGGACAGACAGGTCAGAGGTCAGCACAGGTCACATGTACCTAACCAGTAAGCACAGCAGGGTCACAGGTCACCACAGGTGACTACAGAAAACAGACCGGGTGCAGGTCAGCACGAATCGGCACCAGACACCGTTTTGGCTTTCGCCGGATGAAGGCGGTGGAAGTGCGGTTTGCCACCTATTTCGGAAGCGATGAAGTCGTAGTAAATACAGTTGAGTAGGAGAGTGTGACCTTCAGTTGGTCGTGCAGGTCCCGGTCTCTCACCTCCACCACCCAGCTGGCACCCGCAGACCACAAGACGGTACTGCAAAGTCTGCTCTCGCAGCGTAATACAGTGCTCCACTGAGTTTTGACGACCCGAGGACTCTCTCAGAGCGACCCGCACCATGTAACTCTCCAGCAGTTGACGACCCGAGGACTCTCTCAGAGCGACCCGCACCATGTAACTCCAGCAGTTGAGGCGCCCAAAATCACAGTCATCGTCTGAAGCGACCTGTAGTCGAAAGGCCGCAACAACCGCCACCACTGCGGTATAGCTCAACTATAGCTCTATAGCTATATACAACTATAGCTCAACTACCCAGCCGCAACGTGTCGCCACTCCAGCGCCCAACAGAATATAGAGGATAGACGGACCACCCCCGTCAAAGCCAGTAAGACCCAGTGGAGACCATCGGTCCGCTTTTGTCCGACTGCCGACCCTGCTGCCCAAATAAGGAGTTGTTATCTGTGCCGCTGACCGGTCGGCCAGGAAACCCTGTATGCTAATGTGGACCCTCGTGATCCAGGTCAGTGCGGCGAGGCGACGCCGTCTGCAGCTAACCTTGCTGACCCTCACCCAGCCACAGCCCAGCCACAGCCCAGCCACAGCCCAGCCACAGCCCAGCCACAGCCCAGCCACAGCCCAGCCACAGAGTCCAGGACACTTGTTCGCCCAGCCACACGCCCAGCCTATAGGCCCAGCAGACCAGCAACCCCCCACTACCATATACAACACACACCTTGACCACTTTGAACATCCGCAGCATCATACATAGCAAAGAAATTAAGGCTAGTTACAAGAACAAGTCACGGACAAACATGTCCTACTTCAGTTAGTGGAGATATCAGGGAGAATGAAAGAACAGTTGAATGATGTAGTAACGAATTCGATCTGCTCGGGACGCAGGAAGCAGCATGACTCTGGCCAGAGGCATGCCCCCCATCCGAAGGGATTCGTCCGTTACTCCCGAACAGTCTACGAACTCAGCTCAGGGATGCCTACATTCGGTACGCAATCAGGAGCATCAGGACGATGTTAATACAGAACGGCATAACGTGGATACCTGAAGGCTGAAATTGTATTTCTACACGCACGCTAAGTAGCTATACAAGCCAGCTGTAGCACAGCGACCGAGTAAAGGGGCCGCCGGCCAAAATGGGACCAGTGCCGCGGACGCGGGAGTCGGGGGAAAGAAGATATAGGACGTCACGGAAAGGCAGCCATTTTACGAGATGCCCGACGATTAGGTATAATGAGGTGTCGATCAGATCTTGGCTAAGAATGTCTATTGATTTCTACTGAAGTCTACTAAATATTACTTGCTTTGTTAAATTATTTGAATTCTTCAGAATTCCTACCCAATTATACTGAACTCACTCACCCGAATCGGGCAAGCCATGATCTTTGGAGGGCGAGAGCGCTAGAGGGACGGCGCCTGGACATACGTAGACTTGAGGGACATGTCTGTCACCCTGCCCCAGAATGCGGTCTGCACACAGAACCACCTGCCTCCGGTGTACTGTGACAGCAGTATGGGACCATCCCAGCCCAGTGTGCACACTGTGCATTCTGAGGAGCAGTTACGTCGCCGTCGCCGGCTGAAGTGTGTGGTCCAGACAATGGCGCGTGGCCTCTCACGGCCCGGCGCCTCTGCTGCTGCTCTGCGGCTGGCCGCCTCTGAGCGGCGGCTGGCTGCCGTGCAGCTGGCACGTCACAGCAGCCAGCCGTGACGTGACGTGACGCGTCACGGCCGTAACACGGCGCCGGACCGACTGTCAAGTGCGACGTGGTCCCTGGGGACACAGACTACCAACTCGCAGCCTCGTCTCGCCGACTCGCCGCCGACTCGCAGTGACTCGCCGCCGACTCGCAGTGACTCGCCGCCGACTCGCAGCGACTCGCCGCTGACTCGCAGTGACTCGCCGCTGACTCGCAGTGACTCGCCGCTGACTCGCCCGCGAGGGTCGCTAATCAGATGCGTGACGGTCGTGGCGCAGTGCGCGTCCGACTGCGCCATTCGCGCCGCGCCGGCGGCATCAACGGCGCGCGATTCCGGCCCGTTTGAATGCCACGCCACACCGATGGCCCTGAGTGACGTCACCGCCGCCTCTGGTGACGGCATCACCATCAGCAGGCGGCGCAGCTGCCGTTTCAGTAAGGCAGACAATCCGTCATAAGGGGGGGGGGGTGCCGCACGAGTTGGACGGTGTGAAGCTCTTTGCCATGGGAAAGGGCGAATAGCCTCGGCCGAGCGTGCCTCGCGTTGAACGAGCGAGATTGAGGCTGCAGAGACCAGCCAGGCTGGATTCCGGCGGAGGAATTGTTTCTAGGAAGGCGCCAGTGGGGGGTTGAAGGTGGACCGACCAGTTCAGGGATTACCTGCCCCGGCCACCGCTGGGGCTAGGACTGAGGCTCGGTTGCCGAGGCTTAGCTATGAAGCCGTATATACAGTGCAGGGATTCCGTACAAGTGAGTTAATACACAGGTCTGGGCCATCCGAGGCGGGACGAGACCGCAGGGTTGACACCATATGTGCAGAACGGGAACACCAGCAGTTTGAAATGCGCCATTAACGGCCTCACGAGCGAATTGGCTGCGCCGGGAGAGATTGACCGGTTTGGTCACCGACCACGGTGAGAGGCGTGTATGTTTAATGCGAGTTCTACAAATGTCACTGGCATAGCGCGATGGGCAAATCATCGACTGAATCGGAATCGAAGAAGCTTGTATTTAAACAGGTTCTTCGAATAAGCGTTGACAATAAGCGCACAACCGGAAACCGGATGTCATCAGCATAATCGAACACGATTGATTGAGCGCTCCACACAAACGAGGCCATTTTTGTCAGAATGGGTGCCAGGTGGGCACTGGATGGCGCTGTTCCCATGAGGAGAGCGCTAACTTACAAGGTCGTGCCAGTCCGTCCAATGACCCAACCCGCTCCCACCCCACACTGCCTGGGGCCTTGCCGGACCCAGTGGGACCGAGCTGGGAGTTCCCACCCCACACTGGGGCCTCGCCGGAGTCCCGGACCCAGTGGGACCGAGCTGGGAGTCCAGACTCACGCTAGAGAGGGTTTGATGACCAGGTGGGACCCCCGGAGACCCACTCCCCCGCTCCCACTCCACACTGGGGCCTTGCCGGACCCAGTGGGACCCAGCTGGGAGTCTAGACTCACGCTAGATAGGGTTTGATGACTGCAGGTGGGACCCCCTGAGAACCGTGACCGTGAGGAGTGGGTCCCAGGGACCGGTTGGGGCCTGCCTTCCGATCAACACCGATCATGGCGACTGGGCCATTATACAGGCGCAGCGGGCCGGCGCAGCGCGACTGGTCTGTCATACAGGCGCAGCGGGCCGGCGCAGCGCTGCCTGACGTCGCCGTCGCCGTCGCCTCAGCTGCCGCCCACTGTCCGGCCCGTCTTTTTGTACTGGGCCATGACGGACTGTGGAGAGCGAGGGGAGCGGGTTCGTATCTGGGCCAACGCCGCCTGTCTGGGTCGGTCGGAGGAACACGCCCCGGTTACTCTGACCTCGTCTGGAACCAGTCAACAACGGTCAACGGATGGGGAGCCCCAGAACAACAACGGAGAGGAGAGTGCAGGGGCGCGGCAGGCGCGACGGCAGCAACATCAACATCGGACCGAGAGAAAGAGTGTCGACAGATACCAGAGGAAGCTTCACGGAGGAGGTATCTTCCTAACCAGCGAAGAAAATTCTTCAGAGCCAAAGAAACGATGAGCCCAGAATTCACTGCCCCTGGGTCTTCTCCAGAGAGAAATGGTGACATTAGGTATAAACAGACTGGTAGATAACCTCGATTGCATGCAAACAAACGAACGTCAAATAGTTTACTTAGTCACGTATTGCCCAAGCTTCAACATTCATTGTTTGCGTCAGAAATCTCACTTCCAGGCGCTGAGTGCCGCGAGAAATTTGCCTGCAACTTGTATTACAAAAATGCTACTCCGACTCTATTTTGAACTATCCACCGGGCCAACCACAGGACATGTGACAGCTCCCAGAACGGCCTGCGCCAGCAGTTGACCGCGGCCTGCGCCAATGACAGTGATCACGTGCAGACATACCACCGTCACGTGACTGACATACCACCGTCACGTGACTGACATACCACCGTCACGTGACTGATATCAGGCGCCGTAACTCCCATAACGACACCTTAGAGTGCGACAAACATCAATGACAGAAGGTTCGCCTGAGCACGAGCCTGGCTGCGCTAGGCGTGGGACTTCAGTTCCCGGCACAGCCTGCGTTAACTGCAGAGGGTCTGGCCGTTATGCGCTGATAGGGTCGGCAGACAGTTGGTAAGTGACGTGACGTGACGTGACGTGACGTGACGTGACGTGACGCGACGTGACGTGACGCGACGTGACGCGACGTGACGTGACATGTGACGTGACATGTGACGTGTGACGTGTGACGTATAACCGAGCCAGCGCCGACGACACGGAGCCGTGACCAGCTGAACGCAACAACAGCTGAGACCAGGTGACAACGGTGCAGACAGCGGAAGGTAGGTACGCCATGCGGCAGGGGCGTAACTTATCCAGAAAAGTTTGGAGGGTGGGGGCGGGGGCTGAGCTGGAAAATCGCTTTAAGTAACATCAAAATTCACAAAATACAGGCTTCCCCCGAATTTTGGCCCACTTTATCGTCAAGTTTGAGGAAGCGGAAGCCAAGTGGAAGGGGGACTGAAGCCTTCAACTGAACAGGAACTACAGCCCTGCCAGGCGCGATCCAGGATTTCGGTCAGGGGGGGGGGGCGCCAATACAAAAAAGTTGCGGGCCCTCGGGGCACCCTACGGGCGCGCATAGAAAGACCCGGTTCAGGGGGGCGCGCGCCAAAGCGCCCCCCTGGATCCGCCCTGCCTGCCTCCGGACAGTCGAGCCCTGCAGCCCAACTCCTGCCTCCCTTCTGTAGGTACTGTGCGCCAACAGGTCACGGAACATTGACTA
This sequence comes from Semibalanus balanoides, assembly GCA_014673585.1. Lineage (NCBI taxonomy): Eukaryota > Metazoa > Arthropoda > Thecostraca > Balanomorpha > Balanidae > Semibalanus > Semibalanus balanoides. Next base: position 11,498 of record VOPJ01014053.1, read on the forward strand.
CTGCTTTTGTGGATCGACGGCAAAGGACACTGTGCCCCTTTTCTCCACTGCCAATAGCGGAAATATTGTTTCTAGTTCAATGAATTTCACGATGAATTACCTTATGCATGTAGAGCGTGGTTTCAAGACACACTGACGCTCAGCGACATATCGTGATAAAATGACACCTAAGAAAATCACCAAAACTGAGCGCATACTGTGCGCGACAGTGAGTGATTTTCGGCCGTCTGAAAATGGCCCGATAGATCATAGCGATGCATCGTAACTCACAGTGGTCTCCAGTCGAGCGGCACAGAGCGGCGATACGATCAGCAGAGCGGGTAAACAGGCGACGCACAGACCTCCGGCGGCCATTCGTCACGGGCTCGCAGCGTTCGACAGCTGTCAGCCAGAGTCGGGCGGCCAGTGACCGCCCCCCTCCCCTCCCCGCCGCCGCTGCAGCGATGCAGCGTTGCCACATCCTGTAGTCTGAACCGGGTGCGTCTAGTTCCTCAAATGACAAATTACGAAAGGCCTAGATCAGCCTAGACCTAATTTGCCAGCTAGGCGGAGAGGGTATCTTGGCCAAAGCCGCCAGCAATTTGACTTCAACAATTTGACTTGACTTCAAAGCAATTTGACTGCAATTTGACTTCAACTTCAGTGTTTTGTTTGTAACGTATTTTATGTAGTACCGTGAATTCTCAAAATTATAACAGCTTGGGTGAAGAAGCTTACCAGTTTCAAATACGTTTCATGGATTTCCAGCCATGAACCAGATTATACCAAATCCAAACGGAGGGCATTAGGGTTTATTGGCGGCAAAAAACAATAGTCAACAGCATTGTGACATGGATGATTTATCTGGATCAGGGACGCAGCCAGGGGGCATAGACTAGAGGGCACATCCCCCATTGAGGCGATTTTTACACTATAAAATTGTCAGCGACGTTCCTGTTTACGACTTGTGTGATTTTTTTTTTTTTTTGGGGGGGGGCGGCGCTTAAGCTCATATTGAGGCTGTAAGCGCCCTCTGTTTAACGACTTTTTAAGCGCCCGCAAGATATAGTGGTCCTAAATCCGAGCGATATTTGTGCGCCAATTTTCTCGGGGGGGGCTTTGCCCGAGGCGGACCCTGGGGAATATCGTTGCCACCCCAGGGGGGGGGATTTGCGAGGCTCGCCCCCCGGACCTGGGGATACCGTGCCACCCCATTTCGGCGGCGGGAGGGGGGGAGGGGAAATTAGCCGAGGCGGACCCTGGGGAATACCGTGCAGACCCCATTGTCGGCGGGGGGGGGGGATTTGCCGAGGCGGAGCCTGGGATACGTGCCACCCCAGGGGGAGGGGATTTTGCGAGGCGGACCTGGGCATACCGTGCCACCCAGGGGGGTGGGGATTTTGCCGAGGCGGACCTGGGGATACCGTGCCACCGTTGGGATACCGTTGCCACCCATTGTCGGCGGGGGGATTTGCCGAGCGGACCCTGGGGATACCGTGCCACCCCAAGGGGGGGGGGGAATTTGCCGAGCGCGGACCTGGGATACCGTGCACTCCATTGTCGCCCTGGGGATGCCGTGCACCCAGGGGGGGGGGGGGGATTGTGCCGAGGCGGACCTGGGGAACCGTGCCACGTGGGGATACGTGGGGATACCGTGCCACTCATTGTCAGGCTGGGGATACGTGCCACCCATTGTCGGCGGGGGGGGGGTGATTTTGCCGAGGCGGACCCTGGGGATACCGTGCCACCGTGGGGATACCGTGTAGGAGGTCTAGCTGCGCCTCTGACCATTTTTTGCACCATTTGGCATAAAGTAGATGGGTTTTCAGCAACTTGATAAGGGCACCGGGGCATTGGTGCCCTGCTTCACCCTCCTCCTGGATTCAAGATGACGCGGTGCCCAAGTCCCCCCCCCCTACGTCCTATCGCCTATTGAAGCGGATCCCTACTCCCGAGGCCCTGCAACTCTTCTCTACCGATTCTCCGGAATCCGCCGCCGGTTCAGAACTAGTCCCATAGGCTTTCGTAATTTTTCATTTGAAGTACTAGACCGCACCCGTCTGAAACCTAGCCAGCCGAGCGGCCGGAGCCGGGCCGGGGCGGGTCGGAGTCGGGTCGGGTCGGGTCGGGTGGGTCGGCGCGGGCCGGGCCGGGCCGGGCCGGGCCGGGTCGGGTCGAGTCGGGTCGGGTCGGGTCGGGTCGGGTCGGGTCGGATCGGGCAGGCAAGGTCATAGACCGCAAGACCGCCGATGGAGCCTGACGCTCGCCGCCGCCGGCTGGTCGGCTCACCAACCCAGCGGTGGCCGAGGCCGAGGGCAGCACCGGCTCAACACAGCTGAATGCTGCCTGCTGAATACCGGGCAGCTGGGGAGGGACGAGGGGGAGGGGCGAGGGACGGCAGCACAGCAGCAAAACCGGCTGAAACCGGCCGGGACCGGTCGCGGTGGCGGCGGTGGTGGCGGCGGCGGGGGCGGGGGCGGGGGCGGGGGCGGCGTGCGAGGACCCCGTTCGCCGCTACACTCGCACCATTACCGCCGTGAAATGTTATCACAACTGTGCTTCACCGCCACCGCCACCGCCACCGCCGCCAGGGAGCAGGTGGAGCGAAAATAGGAACGGGCCCGACTCATGGATGTGTTGAGACGGATGTAGAGACGGATGAGTCAGTCACAGATGGAAGAGTCAGGAGAGAGCCGAGTCAGAGTCGAACGAACCTCAGACGGAGCTCAGTGACCGCTCCGCTCGACAGGACAGGAGGAGCCGCCGGCGCCGCTGTCTGTCACTGCAGAGTCGACAAAAGGCAGCGACAGCGACGGCACGCCGCATGCTATTATAATTCATAGCACCTGCAAACTGGTGACCGCCACGGCAACAGCGAAGGCGCCGTCTGAATGGGGACGGGAAGGGGTGAGTGAGGGAGGGAGGGGGTGAACAGGGCGTGGCAGCTGTGGCGCCTCTGATGACGCATTTCAGTCTGGCAGACTAGGTGAGAAGGCGACTGGGTCTTTCCGATTTGAAAGCAGGGCGTCACCCCGCTAGCGCCAGACCCGTGGTCGTTCTCGTTCCCCGCCCCTCCCCTCCTCAAAGCCTACGGCGTCCCTCGGTTCCGCCTCGCGGCCCTCGAATTGGGATCCGACGACGAGTGCCGAGCCGAGCCGAGCAGGGGAGGGGAGCGGAGCGGTGAAGACAGGACAGTATGGCTGGTCGGGTGGGTCGCCGAACGTATGGCCTTGGACAGAGATCGGCGCTAGCTGCCACGTCGGATATGGCCGCCGCGCGACGGCGCTGCCATATCCGACGGCCGCCCCGTCACCGCCGCCTGACCGGCCTACCGCCCCGACCGTCCGACCGGCCTACCGTTTATACAGCCTTGGCCACGACCGTGCGACTGGCTAGCCGACAAATACGCGGTGAAGTTTGATATATCCGGTATAGTCACTCAAATACGTCTCCTCACCCGCTACACAGACTACGGAGCAACTGCGGTCGACGAAAGATCAAAGGGTCGCCGATCACGCCTAGCGCTAGCCGGGGTCAACGCAAGGTGACCTCGCCTGCCCGCCGGCGGCCTTTGGGAAGCGATACCACCTTGTGCGTGACGCGGTGTGGCGGAGGTTTGTGGCTTGGACGATAGTTGGACCATCTGTCACACCTTGGTCGTTCACAACCCCACCTGTCTCCCACGGAAGAGGTAGGGGGACGGAGAGGGGAGGGGAAGGAAGGCGAGGTGTGGCACCGCCAGCCTGTTCAGGCAGTGCAGCCACACGCCACGCGGCGCTGCCGATTGCGCCATGCTGCCTGTGGGCCTCCACACGGCGCCTCACCCGGTTGGAAGCGACCAAGGCAGTGTTTGGAGAGAAAAAATGGCGCCGGGCGGTGATGGGCGATGTCGCGCGTCGCGGGGCGGTAGAGGCGCGACAGTCAGGGCGGTAGGAGAGTGGCTCGGGACGGTGCAGGGCGGTGGGGGAACGGTGCAGGGCGGTGAGGGAGCGGTGCAGGGCGGTGGGGGAGCGGTGCAGGGCGGTGTGGGAGCGGTGCAGGGCGGTGGGGGAGCGACAGACGGCTCGCCCCGCTCCAACGGACCCGTCTAGACGGAGTTAGTCACGCGCGCCGAACCGTGGAGCCACTGGCGCCACCGGCCGCCGCCAGGGGTGGTCACGGGTGGGGTGGTCACCAGGGGTGGTCACGGGTGGGGTGGTCACCAGGGGTGGTCACGGGTGGGGTGGTCACGGGTGGGGTGGTCACCAGGGGTGGTCACGGGTGGGGTGGTCACGGGTGGGGTGGTCACGGGTGGGGTGGTCACCAGGGGTGGCCACAGACTGACCGGCTGGCTGGCCTCTGCTGCCTCACAGCAAACTGCCCGGAGCAGCGGCACAGCCAAACTGAGGAGCGGTTACAGCGGATACACGAACAGGGATGGCAAACGCTAAGGGGGGGGGGGGCGCAATACACCCACTCTCCCCTACACATTCATACATAAGTACAGTATCTAAAATTAATGACAATGATACCTATTTCTAAAATTTATCAAATGAACTCGCATCACAAATGACACGAAATCTTAACAATTGTTTTAGATCCTTGTCTCGTAAGGCGGGAGCAAGTTTCGTTATCGCTTAAAACAAATAACTATCGTTTCGACAATAAAACAGTAATACATAGGAATCCAGCGCTGGGCCACCGCACCCACCTTGGATCCGATCTGGTTACCGCACTGGCCGGCCTGGAGGTGCAGAATTTCCCGCATAGTGTCTCTGTAGGGATGTGGCGTCAAATTCGGGAACGGTGCCGCGTCTCCCTGCACTCCTGCTTGCTGTCTGAAGAGGCCGCCACCCCGGGCCGCCACCAGTACACCGCCCGGCACGTGACGTCACCGACGGCCGGCACGCTGATTGGTCGAGGCCGGCCCCGGCTGGCCGTATGCCATATATGGATGAGTGGGTCCAGTGAGTCAGCCCCCGCATCGGGCGAGGCGAAGCGACCACCGCGACCGGTCACCGCTGGCATCCCATCGGGTTTGGGTACTGGACCGATCAGTGGTCTGGGGAGCGAAGTCCTGGTCCGACGGGACGGAAAGTAGACGCTGCGACACGAGTCCGTGTCCAACCAGCTGGCGTCTCTTCGGTCCGGCTCGACCGAGAAAAACAAACTGGAGCAGTTGCAGTTGAAGTTGCAGCTGCGGGTCGCGATCAGAGTGGAACAGGAGACTAGTCCCATTGTTAGTCGGCCGGCCGGCAGTCACGTCTCCGGCGAAACGCTGCAGCGAATCTGCAGCGAAATCGGCGCTGCCAGAATTCTGATGATCGCGGTTATGCAAATGCAGTGCGCAAAATGCCAATGCTGGGTTGTGATATCCTGAATCGTGATGTCCTAGATGCCCTGGTGAACGGTTGTGTCTTCTGTCCAGGGTGGTGGTACCAGGGATTCAGGAGGGACACTGTTTGGGAAATAATTAACGGATGTATGCTTAGGAGGCACTGGCGGATTCAGGGCCGGGGGGGGGGGCGGCAGGGACCATTCCAGGCTGAACAGTGGTGGCAATTCAAACCAGCCCCCCCCC
>VOPJ01014053.1:22015-197899 GCA_014673585.1 Semibalanus balanoides
TGTCGCGCCGCGGCTGTGAAGGGCACGGCTGCACCACGGCCACTTCCCAAGACACCGCGCCGATCTTAGGTGGTAGTTAGGAGTGGTGAGTGGTGACTGCACTCAAACCTTCGGTGTAGGTCGCGTGTAGGTATCGCTGGAGGTCGCGGTACATATTTCGATGGAAATATTTGAAAACACATTATAATAAAACGTCTCCGGTAGCCTGTCACATGCCGCGCCGTTCGTTTTCCTCCAGCTGCAACGTGTAACATCTTGTATATGATGAATATAAACACCTATATTAGTGTGACGTGGCCCCAATAGCTTATCATCATTAGGTCATGGATACCGCCGGGTCATGCCGGCCATTTGCCATAGTTGCACGCCCCCGCGCGTCTGCCGGCGATAACATCACCTGGGGCGAGGTCGCGACCCTCCACCCGCCGAGGCTGCGGACACCAGCGCAGACACGGGCGCTGAAGCCTCGCTCTGGGCCGGGCTGGCTGGAGCGGCTGGGGGCCGAGGCCGGCGCTTTGAGAGCAGTCGCCGCTGCCTGCCGCAGGCTGTGTGACGTCACGGGTCGGGTGTCAGCTGGCGAGTCCGGCGGCACGGGCCACACGAGGAGCGGCCGGATAGGGGACCGGGTCGGGCCCGGTCATAGGATACTGGTCCGGCTGGCGGCTAGAACCGCGCGCGCCTTGTGGTATGCAGTGCAGTGTGCATCGTAAACAGGAACAGCGTGCAGTGGTGACTGGAGAGGGCGGGTAAGGCTGAAACGATGGCTGAGTGCAGCCGCGGATCCCGAACGGGAGTTTGAGGGGGGGGGGAATTTCACAAAGTCTCACACAATTCTGAAAACTTATCTGATTTCGCTTGCTTATTATGCATTGGCAGCTGATTTAAAGCAAATTTTACTCAGTTTATGTTGCTTGGATTTCTTTCTAGATCATGAAATGTCATTTTTTGCCGATTTCGGACGGTTTGGGGGTGGGGGTGGGGGCAATTGCCCCTTTTGCCCAACCGTTGATCCGCCTCTGGCTGAGTGAATAGTGATGCTAATACTGATGCTGATGTAATGCTGATGCTGATGGTATGCTGATGTTGATGGTATGCTGATGTTGATGGTATACTGATGTCTGATGTTGATTGTATGCTGAGGGTATGCTATGCTAATACTGATGGCATGCTAACGCATACCGTACCCACCTAGATGTCAATATGGTGGTATAGTTAACCATGAACATTGACTTCCGGGCGCAAATTGACCAAAGGTGTCGGCGCGCCCTAAAACCCCAATAAACAAACAAATAAAGAACATCACTACCAACACGTGGGTCCGTGGCAGTGACCTGACGGAGAGACAGGCGCTGACGCGCTGTTTATTTACTACGCCGCACCAGCAGCCGGCAGTGCTGGACCTCGTCTGATGACGTGGACAGGTCGCTGCCAGCGTCCGACTGACCGCCCTGACGATATCTGAGCTGTCGCTGCGGCCGATACCGTCCGATACACGGCACCCCGCACACAGGGGCGCCGTTTGCCCCGGCCGCGCACGCTGTTTGGTCCCGTGATGGATCTGGGTGTAACGCGAGCAGGGCAAACAGTGCGACCAGGCGGCACGGCGGCGGCACCGGCGGCGGCGGCGGCGGCGGCGGCGGCGGCGGCGGCGGCGGCGGCGGGAGAGACTGGCGGCAGACTGGTTTTTGCGACGTGACTAGGTGTGAGTCGGTCGCCTGGGTCAGAGCAGACTGGCTTGTGTGGTAATTGCAACAGGGTAAATGCGGTGTGCCCCATATACATTATACTTAATTTCACGGTACAGATATTCTGATGATTTTGCTTTTTATACAGTTGAAAATGTTGGTCAAGTGAATCGTTTTCAACACATGCTAAACATTTGAAAACACTTGCGGTTAATGCACTGAATACACAAAGGGTGAAATCCATTTGAAATCAGTTGTATTAAATTCCGCTTCCCCGGTCTACCCAAATTCATAATTATAGCTTTTAGTTTCCAGTTTCCACGATATTCCTGAACACGGAACCATGAGCATCAAGCTGCCACTTTTAATAAGCGCCGCCGTAGGTCCATCATGCGGATCCGTTCGTGCACATAACAAACAACACGCCCATAAAAGCGTCTCTAGCTATCGCTTCCATTACGATTTAGATGCATGATAAGGGCCGCAGCATTTACGACGGGCGCGATATTGCTTCGGCGAATGCCGTTAGCTGGCAGTTACAGCCCTTGACGCCGAGTTGAAATGAGAGCACAATGACAGCACCGCGGGGATGTTTGTGGTGTTCTCTATAAGTTAAACAGTTTTTGTGACAACACGGGACATTTATGCATTAGTGAGTTGAAGGCGTCGCACAATCGAAGAGATGGATGCAAAAACATGGGCGAATGTGACTAGTCATTCTTAGCTTATTACGTCACCCCTAAGCCCTAATCACTCACATCATCAATCATGTTCAAGGTAGTGCACATCGATGGGAGCCTGCCAAGGACGGTGCCAAAGGGGGCGGGGTGGGACGCGTCCCCAACATTTTTTAATCGAACATACGCCTGTGGACGTTCCACGTAAATCATTGAATTAAAAAGGCCTCCGTCCCCGTCGCCCCTACTTTTGGAAGGTGGTGACGCTCTTGGAGCCTGCCGGTCTGGCTTGCTGAGCTGAATGAACTCTTGGTATTCATCACGGCTGGGGCACGACACGGGACTCAGCAAACATCACCAGGCTGGCTGGACGTGGGCGGGTGGCTTAACAGGGTTGTCACTGCTGGGCAGCAGTCGGCTGCAGCACCGTGAAGTCTGCTGCAGCGCCGTGGTCAGTTGGTCCTGCTGGTCGGTGGTACTGAATCACCGTGGTCGGTTGGTCGTGCTGGTCGGCTGAATCACCGTGGTCAGTTGGTCCTGCTGGTCGGTGGTACTGAATCACCGTTGTCAGTTGGTCCTGCTAGTCGGCGGTACTGAATCACCGTGGTCAGTTGGTCCTGCTGGTCGGCGGTACTGAATCACCGTGGTCAGTTGGTCGTGCTGGTCGGTGGTACTGAATCACCGTGGTCAGTTGGTCCTGCTGGTCGGTGGTACTGAATCACCGTGGTCAGTTGGTCCTGCTGGTCGGCGGTGCTGAATCACCGTGGTCAGTTGGTCCTGCTGGTCGGTGGTACTGAATCAGTGTCACCGACCGCCGCGCTGTTCCGCGCTGCTGCCCACTGCCTGCCTCGTGTTGGGCAATGTTCCGGTTGTTCGCTTCTCGCCTCACGACTGGCCGGCGCGTGTCGGACTCGTGCTCAGAGGTCTTGTTCGGGGTCTTGTTCTGATGTATTCGGTTTGTTGTTTGAGGTACGAGGCACGAGGCATGGTGTTTGAAGACACGATATCAGGAACCGGAGGTATGTCTCATTAGGGCTTGAACACTGCCTTAAGTTAGGAGGCTTAATGTTTGAAGTCTAAGGGCTTAAGTCCTGCGTTTTGACTTTGAGTTCTGACTTCTGGGTTTTAGGTCTGACGTTTCAAGTGTTCGGCCTGATGCATGAGATTAGAAGTCTGGGCCGTGGTTCAAGGCCTTAGTTCAAGAGCCGGAGATTCACGCCCGGGGCCAGAGACGCGAGGCCCTGGAACTGAGGTTCGCTACCCTGAACTGTCTCTCCGTGAGAGAGCAGACCATGAACAGTGGAACAGTGAACACCCCGCGGCGTCCACGGTCCGTGACCGTGAGTCATACATTACCTCACCGGAGGTTTACGGCGTCCGCGGTGCTCACTGATGCATTGTGCCGGGGTGGGGTGACTCCTGCCGGCGTCCGTGTTCTGCGGCCTGCAGTCAGCTGGTCCTCCTGACTCCCTCCCTCCCCTGACGTCGCTCCCTCCCTCCCCTGACGTCGCTCCCTCCCTCCCCTGACGTCGTTCCCTCCCTCCCCTGACGTCGCTTCCTCCCTCCCCTGACGTTGCTCCCTCCCGCCCCTGACGTTGCTCCCTCCCGCCCCTGACGTCCGTCCCCTCCCTCTCTGACGTCGTTCCCTCCCTCCTCTGACGTCGTTTCCCTCCCTCCTCTGACGTGTGGTGGGTCCCTCCCTCCCTCCTGACGTCGTTCCCGTCCCTCCCCTGAACTCGCTCCCTCCCTCCCCTGACGTCTCTCCCCTGACGTCGTTCCCTCCCTCCCCTGACTCCGTTCCCTCCCTCCCTGACGTCGGGGTGTTTTCTTGTTTTTTTGTCGTTGTTAATTTAGTGGGGGGGGGGCGGGTGGGGCGTGGGGTAGGGGGCGGGAGACGGGCGAGGGTGGTGGCGGGGGGGTGTGTTGGGGGCGGCGGGGGGGGGTGGACGGGAGGGGGGGCGGGTATCTTTTGTTTTTGTTCGCTCTTGTTCCCTCCCTCCCATCCTGACGTCGCTCCCTCCCTCCCTGACGTCCGTTCCCTCCTTCCCTGACGTCGCCTCCCTCCCTCCTCCCCTGACGTCGTTCCCTCCTTCCCCTGACGTCGCTCCCTCCTCCCCTGACCGTCGCCCCCTCCCTCCCCGGGACGTCCGCTCCCTCCCTCCCGGACGTCGCTCCCTCCCTCCCTGAAACGTTCGGTTCCCTCCCCTCCCTGACGTCGCTCCCTCCCTCACCCTGACGTCCTCCCTCCTGACGTCTTCCGTCCCTCCCCTGACTCGTTCCTCCCTCCCTGACGTCGTTCCCTCCTCCCCTGACGTCGCTCCCTCCCTCCCCGACGTCCGTTCCTCTTCCCTGACGTCGCTCCCGTCCCTCCCTCCCCTGACGTCGTTCCGCTCCTTCCCCTGACGTCGTCCCTCCCTCCCCTGACGTCGCGTATCCTCCCTGCTTGTGTCAGTATTGCCCATATCTTCCCGGACGCCTCCCTCCCTCCCCGGACGTCGCTCCCTCGCTCCCCTGACGTCGCCCCCTCCCTCCCCTGACGTCGCTCCCTCCCTCCCTGACGTCGCTCCCTCCCTCCCTCCCCTGACGTCCCTCCCTCCCTCCCCTGAGACGTGACGGACTCTGCAGATCACCGCCGCCCTGTGAACCTCCGGCTGACCGGCGGACCGGCGGGCCGGGTGGCCGTGACCGCGACGTCAGAAGCACTCGGTGACTCGCAACTGAGACTCGCAGCCGCCCGCGTTGTTATAAACAGTGCAGGAACAAGTGCAAGGCACTGCAGACGACACAGTACGTAGTGCACACACGTGTACGGAGGCGCGCCTGGCAGGCGGGGTCGTGTCGCACCTCTGGATGGCGAACGTGGCGCTGCAGAGGGTGGCGGCAGAGACTCGGCGGCGGTGGTGGCGCAGCGGTGCGTCTGGAACGTCGCCAGGCCAGTCAGGCGGCATTACCTGCGCAGCGCGGCGCTGTGTGGCGCGGTGCGGTCGCTGTGTGGCGCTTGTGCGGCGCGTGCGGCTCGGCGCGTCTCCGAAGCCGAAGGTCGCTGATTGCTGGGCTCCGGACGTGGCCTTGGTCGCGCTCGGAAGAAGCCTGCTCTGTGAAGACACGCGTGCCTTCTGCCGTGGGGCTCGAGCTCGTCCCTGAGTATAGCAACCTTGGCCTTCCAAGTGAAGATGATTCATGCTGTTGTGTTCAATGGAGGTGGCGGGCAAAATGTTTATTTACACCGATCGCGCCACTTCCGTAGCTGATGTATTTAGGGTATCAAGGCATACGTTTGGAATTGTTGCTTGAAGCAACTCGCAACACGAGACATTCTGCCGATCTGCGACCTTGCATGTTCCCCACGACTCTTTGTGCTGGATATTTATATGTTCAGGGCCTGTGGTGACCATTTCTGTGATCAGGGTTACCTACTGCCGGTGGCTATGGTTGGCCAGACACGTTCAGAGGGCCGCGTTTCGCCGCCCTCGGCATAGAGAGCCGACGATTGCGACAGCTGATTGCTGACAGAGCCGCGGGCTGGACGCATCCAGTCAGCCCCACCGATATATGACGTCACTGATTCACTCGGCCCGGCCGCGGGCTCATGCCGTACATTCTGAAGGCGCAGGCACAAGCCACACGGTCTGTGGCCACTTGGCGGCCGGGGAGGGAGCTTCGGCTCCTGACGTTGCGGTGTTTCTAACCAGTGGACCCGGATATCGGCAATCTGGTTCTTTGGTGGATATCACCAGAGATGGTCACCGGTCTTATCTCTATTGTATCTGCGAATATCCTGCATCCGAGAACCGACGATACCGAATCTGCCGCGAGTGTCATGCTGGTTGTTTTCATAATGCGCTTACGGATTGTTTTGCGTGCCATATCCCGTAGCCGTAGCCAATTTGTACAGTATCGCCTCGATACGCCCTTTGGCCGATGTTCCCACCCGTTCTGAACGAGGGATACCAACCTCCTGACTGCGCCTGCAGCTGTCGACCTGCATGGCCGCATCCCTCTTCATCGGAGCATTGCGGCCGTCACCGCTGCACCCTGCCCCCATCGTCCTAACTCCTACCCCTCCCGTCACTCTGTTCCTCTGCAGTCTCGTCCACCGTAACGCTCGGCTGCATGTGGGACGCGTCCGGTGACAATCCAGTTGCAATCCGGTGATCACAATCCGATGGAATCCTGATGATAATCAGTTCGTAATGTTGTTAAAGATAGCTAATAATGACGACAGTCGGGTGGTCCACATCAGCTGTAAAAATTATTCCGTTACAGTGTGTCAACCCGATGATAACTCGTTGAAAAGGGTAAATTAAAGGGACAGCGTAATATTATAATGCCAATGATGTTCCAAGAACATTTTGGCGAGTAGCGACCAAGAAGACTTCGCCTGCCATTGAGTTAATATCGTTGGTGATGCAGTTGATGCAGTTCAATCGATAACACAAATAAAATGACTGAGCAAATTGACACGATGAATGATGATTGGCCTGGCACCGACCAATTCAGGGGCTTCAATGAATGTTGAAGCCAGCAAAGGACCTGGGCCGGAAGAGTGGTCTTATCACCTTGTGGTCAAACCGCTAGAACCTTTCGTCAGCTCTGAGTTATGTATTCCTCGCTTCTGCCCAACGGATCGGCACGAAGCAGTCCTGCGCCCAGCCTCTTACGTTCTTATAATATTCACCCATCATGGCTTGAAAATCATCATCAGATCGAAACCGCTTCGACCGACGCGTCTTTCATGTTTTCTTCGCAACGTGCTAAATATACGGATATGGTTGTTTTATCATTCCGCATTTGAATTCGTGTCGCAATAAACCGGAAACAAGTCACACAGTACTTCGCTTGTCATCGACAAATCGCGAATGCGATTCCCGCCCCTCTGTTACCACCTGACGTAAAGAGAAGGGATCCCCGGGGTCCGGCACCTCCGTCACCATCGGGTCCTGGACAGCCGGCTGCACTCCGCGTCGATTGCCCTGTCCACACGGCGTGCCGGCGGGGTCATTACCGCTGTAACACGGCCGCCGGGCACTGTTTGAGCGCGGCCAGAGGTCACCACTTGGCGGCGACCGGGTCGTTAGCTGGTCAAACACGACCCCTGATGTCAAACACAGGGGTCCTGCGTCTGAGTGGGTGGCGCCACGCCATACGGCGGATATAGAGGTTTGATTGTGCTTATTTGAGGACGGGCAGGTCACGGGAATGGTGCAGATCGGAAGGGCATTTTTCGTCATCATTTGTAATAAAAGTCTTAATCATTTTTATCTGTATGGTTTTGGTTATGTGTGGTTCACTTTCACCATTATCTTATCCGTCGCAAAGTGACCTATATCACGTGTCGGATGTTTCCCGTGCAAGATGTTAACATGTCGACTCCACTCACGGCCTACGAGCGACGTGTAAGGGATACGTAAGGGATACGTAAGGGATACGTACGGGATCCGTAAGCGAATTGAGAAGGACGGGACAACGCTCTGGCTGACTGGCGAACCATATCCATTCGGATTAATTAAATCTCCTGGACCCAATCTTACCAAGTGCCGCGATCGCATCCAATCTTACCAATGCCGCAGTACGGCATATTGGTGCGCCGGCTTGCAAAATAACTGACACCCGGGATTGAACCGGAGACGTCTCGACCTTCAGTCTACCGATCTCCCAACTGACGTATTACTATTTCGACGATAAAACTGGAAAACCAAACGCCGTCCTTTCCGAAGTGCGGCATTCTGAGCACTTCACTCACGGCCGTCGGCATGCTGTACTTCGCATTCACGGCATTTTGCAGGGTTGGGTGCTGATCTCCTGGCTTGACTTCTGCCTTGCGATCTACGACAGCTCTTCACGTGTGTCGGCGATCTGGAGATATCTGCTGACGTTCGACCTCGGGCCGTCTCACTAAGCGGCGGCGGTAGACCACGGCCGAATTACGCTGATGGGGTGCATAGTTATTGGGCCAGCACGTGCTTCGGCGGGCTTCAGCGAGGGTCTTCGTAATTGCCGTGCCATTGATTCAGCGATAAACCATCTGATATATGCATAGTTCATTCCCTGCTTGACATGATAATGTGACTCATTACCCAATAAACATCGGGGTGGGCGCAGTGAAAGCGATGTTAGTTCAATTGATTTTACACTGTTGTTTGAAGTTTAGCGAGTGCTGAAACAATTTTATTGTTTTTCCCAGTAGCTCTTGTATGTTGGACAACAATTTTCTGTTCTAAATTAGATGTCAATCATTGGGAATGTGAAACTGTTGCACATTACTCAGTTTTCATAACGTGGTTTAATAGCACTGCAAACTGCTCTGTGAGTAGGTACCTAGTATTTTGTCGATCCCGAGTGCCGTATTAGGTGGTATCGTAAATGATGCCTCCACTGAACGAGTCTTAAGTGCATGTTAAGCTAATTGACATGCACTACGCCTCAAACAGCCAAATTTTGATCCAACCGCCAGAAATTGGCACCAAACTTGTCTCTGTCACAAACTATGGAATATCCCAGACTCATTCTGGACCAAGACAAGTTTATGAAGCCGGCCGAACAAACCCACCGCGTGGCCAAATAAACCTCTCAGTTGCGACATTTTATTCTGCTTTGTTGGTCCATCCCAACCTACTCCAGCAAATTAATGTTTGTCGTTATGAAGAATAATTTCGCCATGGGGGTTGCAATGGCTTTTATCTTCATGAAGTCATCCAGTGCAGCTGTTCAGGGCCTTCAGGCTTTATATCTTCATGACTTTAACGTACCAGCGGCTCCATCTGAGTATTATGTCGCTATGCTCTGGGCCTGGGGTTACTGCTGGTGTGGTCGAATGCTGTAGAAGGGATTTTATGCATTTTGTTCGAACATTATTCGGTGATTTGATACGCAAGCAACATTACCATCATCGTAAATTAATATACGTTATTATTCAATGCTATCCTTAATTGCTTTTTGATCATTGCTTACTCTTATTAGCTATTTTAATTCAATTCTCAATTGGTATTGACTGCACTGGTGGCGTGCCGTTTTATCTCATCGCGGAAGAGCAGCAAGTCATATTAATTTAGTTCACTGGTGAACTCCCTCTCCACATTAGGGATCATTGTCTCCTTTGTGGCTGGGTTCCTTCAGTTGGCTCCGGCCGATTCGTGACGAGGGCTTCTGGCCGAACTTTTGAATGGCGGAGAAGTTCGGCGCTCAATAACGGAGAGTCTTCAGGACTGTGTCTATGGAATGGCTCTGCTCTTCCAGTGATATGTCGGTGAGATTGTAACTTCGGGAGGATGTCCTTAAGCTGGAGGATGTCTTTAAGCTTCGTAAGCTGTTGTCGACTTGGGAATATTGCAGTGAGCGAAAGGCTTATCGGTAATTTGCAGTGAACGAATGGCTTATCGGTAATTTGCAGTGGGCATAACGTTGCTAGTAGAGTGCATTTAAGAAAACAAATCGAAAAGCTTTTGCATGTATATTTTATTTTATCATAAAAGATTGCTTGAACTCCTTGGCTGAAGACTTGGTATCCACAATGAACCGGCCGAGGATTCGATTGATTCGTAGCCTCATGTGGAAGTCGGGTCCTGGGCTGCGCTCTCGGACACAGCACGAGTCACGTGACTTACGACGATAAGAGTTCATTCCGCATGTCTCTGAGTTCATACCGCGAGTGGTCCGCTTTCTTGCACATATCAGTTATGTCATTTTCTCGCCGGCAACATAGTGTCACTTCCCTCTTATTGACATTTTTTAGTCAAGGACTGGTCTATTAAAGGGCTATTATCCCATCTAGAGCTTATGGGCGCCATATAACTATATTGTTGCGGCGTCCTTAAGCCCCAATCATCATCGACAGTTTTTTCGTCTTTGCTCTGTCTGCCTGCTGCTACTCGGCGATCGATCGAGTCGAATATTTCCATTATTTATTTAACCGTGTTCTTGTATGCAGCAAACGGCTTGCACCGGTGCATGTGGTAGTGTGTCAATAGTGGATGCGGCGACACATTCCTCGGCGCCAAGTCGCACTCCGATTCAGTCATAATTAATAACTTCCATGAAGTCAGCATGTTCTCGTATTTGCAGACGATGAAACCAACTAGCCGTCTGCCGCCAGTTGCAGTCATTAAACTCGCATAACCCTCGATAAAATTCAGAACAAGAACAAGTCCCCCAGCGAGAACGTGCCAGCATGGAACAGTGGTGACATGCATCCCGGCGCGTGTCGTGGAGCCCTCACGGACCTGCCACTATTTCCTGCGCCTCGCACGGCGGTACCTTTGATGACGCTCGGTCGGTCTGTGATGTCTCTCTCTCCACCCATCACTGCAGGAAATGGTCAGCCACGCGTCACTGCCTCTGTTCTGACGAAGCCACAGAAAGTGGACGTCTATCTCCAGCCTTGGAGGATCTATATTGAGAACGCTGTGCAAATTTAGCTGGGCGGACCGGCAGTGGATGCACTTTTCGCTGGGCAATAATATGGGGTGGGGGGGGGGGGGCGTTCTGGATTATTGGTTACTCGGCACGGACTGTCTCGCTCCGTTGTCTCGCTTCGTTAAGTATTGATCAAACTGCGGGTCTGGCGTAAACATGTTCTATGATATCCACGAAAACATGATGCATGATAAGCTCTCGTTCAGCTACGTGCCGAATTCCCTCACGACTCGGATTCAATCGCATTTTTTCGTGTTCGTCGACGCCAGAAATGCGTTGGTCACCAGCCGCGTTGCTTCATTCATCAAATATGCATTGCGACTGACAGCTAAATTGCAAACTGGACAACTATACCTGATTCATCCGGCAATTTTACTTTCGTCATGCACATTTGTTTAGCGCGACCAGACTTCCGTTGGACCCAGTTCCATATCCCCCTGCCCCCTCCCCCAGACAGTCACGGTCCGTTTATGCGTGACGCTGATGTCACGCTCCGTCCGCCAGCCCGCAGTGCGTGCACTGCTCCGGTCTATTACACCGCATTACGTGAGCGCCCTCGTCCGGTCCCATCTGAATCTATCTCACCGTGTGCAGTTTTTGCTCGGCGATCTGATCGGATATCCGCTCTCGTGCGTCGTTAGCCGCGATTTCCCATTGATAGAGCACGTCTGTTCAATGCTGGCTCAGTCGACGGGGCTGGCAGGGGAGGGGCTGGGTCAGCGCAGGGGGCGTGCTGTCCAGCTGAGCCATCCACTTCCGGGAAGGAGGGGGCGGCGGCTTTTGGACGTCGAAATGATGAGGGGCGGGGACAGGGAGTATTGTGGTGATCGGTGTCGTGATGTCCTGAGGGGGGGGGGCACAGGGAGTGTCGATGGTGATCGTGGTCGGTGTGCTGCTGGGGAAAGGGAGGGGGAGGGGCGGGGACAGGGAGTGTCGGTGGTGATCCGTGGTTGTGGCAGCGGGAGGCGAGTGGTAAGCCGATAGTCCACACGCCTTGTTGCTAATTGGCAGCCAGCATTAGTCGGCGCCGGTATGTCTGTTGACTTTATAGCCGTGGGCATTTGCGGGAGAGGAATTTCCGTCTACCTCTGGGCAGCGTTCTTATACCGGATAGAAGGGGGGGGGTCGCCAGAGCTGAGCTATGTCGGCGATAGCACACAGAGGACAGAGCTGATGTCAAACGGGCATCTGTAGGTTCACCTTTACTTGCTACTTGTACGCAGGTACTGGCACGACACGTAACGAAGGCTGGCAGCGGCCCCTACGCCTTATGTCACGCTGGTCACCCTCCCACCAGCCCCAGGTACCACCTATCCGAGACTGGAGGTCACCGACCTACTATCGCTTCAGTTGGATGTTTGTGCTGTACGATGTGCTTGTCCAGCGGTTTTATCAGGTGTTTTTGCATATGTTAATGAGTTGTTTTA
The DNA here is from genome assembly GCA_014673585.1 of Semibalanus balanoides. Taxonomy (NCBI): domain Eukaryota; kingdom Metazoa; phylum Arthropoda; class Thecostraca; order Balanomorpha; family Balanidae; genus Semibalanus; species Semibalanus balanoides. The sequence continues at coordinate 34,217 of VOPJ01014053.1, forward strand.
TGTCACATTTGAGTGCCGGAAGGGCTGATGCCGGCACTGGTGGCTTCTAAACACACTTTTTAGCTAGCACCTTGAGAATTTCTGGGAAGCGAGTGGTCTTGAAACAAAGCTTTGGCATTGTATTGTTTTTTATTCTTCTTCTTTGACGCTGGTGTCCTATTCGACTCCATCATCCTGAATAGTCCCGATAAACACCACACATGCCTTTCTTCGGCCACCCCTTGTCGCACCGCACCACAACATGCCGTGATGGGCCATTACCCTGCCGTAATGGAGCTCTGACACTGGTCCCATGTGGCTCGCCGCGCGTCCATGTCTGCTTCTCACTGCTCCCTCTCACTCACTCTTTATCTGTCTTTCTTCTCTCTTCTCGTCTCTCGCCTCGCATTCTCTCTCGCTCTAAGTCATGTGCTCTCTGCTCTCTTCTCCCCTATTTATTTCCCCTCTTTTCTCGCCATATTTCCCTCTCACCCTATCTCTCTCTCCCCTCTCTTTCTCCCTCTCTCTCCCTCTCTATCCCCTCCCTCATCGCCCCACCTCTCGCCCACCCTCTCTCCCTGTATCCACCCGGCTGCTATTCGCGGCGCCGCGCCGTGGCGTTACTCGGCCTTCTACCGGCCGTGACTCGGCGTCTACAGATGCGGCTCCAGATGGTCCGCGACTGTTTCATGGGTGTACAAATGGACGCCAGGTGACTCACAGCGTGAGCCATTTATCTGACGCTGTGCTCAGAGCCCATCTCCGGAGTGTAATCGGCCTTCAGTGGCGCTGGCGTGGAGGATGGGGATGATTGATGGCCGCGGGCTGACATTCAGTCTGGAGTCTGGTGGTGATAGGGGGACAATATCCCGGCCTTGCTGCGGGGCTGACATCCCGGCCTTGCCGCGGGGCTGACATTCAGTCTGGAGTCTGGTGGTGATAGGGGGACAATATCCCGGCCTTGCCGCGGGCTGACATCCCGGCCTTGCCGCGGGCTGAGCAATTCTAAGTCTGAGTCCCTGGTGGTGGATAGGGGGCAATATCCCGGCCTGCCGCGGGCTGACATTCAGTCCTGGAGTCTGGTGGTGATATGGGCAAATCCGGCCTTTGCCGCGTGGCTGACATTCAGTCTGAGTCCTGTGGTGATAGGGGCAAATACGCCGGCCTGCGCGGGCTGACATTCAGTCTGAGTCTGGTGGTGATAGGGCAATAACCGGCCTTGCCGCGGGCTACATTCAGTCTGGAGTCCTGGTGGTGATAGGGCAATATCCCGGCCGTGCCGCGGCTGACTATCAGTCTGGAGTCCGGTGGTGATTAGGGGGCAATATCCCGGCCTTGCGGCGGGCTGACATCAGTCTGGAGTCGGTGGGATAGGGGCAATATCGGCTTTGCCGCGGGCTTGACATTCAAGTCTGGCAGTCTGGTGTGATAGGGGCAATATCCGGCCTGCCCGCGGCTGAACATTCCAGTCCTGGGTCTGTGGTGATAGGGCAAATATCCCGCTTGCCGCGGGGCTGACATTCAGGTCTGGAGTCTGGTGGTGATAGGGGGCAATATACGGCCTGTTGCCGCGGGGGCTGACATTCAGTCCCTGGAGTCTGTGGTGGATAGGGGCAATATCCGGCCTTGCCGGGGCTGACATTCAAGTCTGGAGTCTGGTGGTGATAGGGACAATTACTCCGGCCTTGCCGCGGGCTGACATCAGTCTTGAGGTCTGGTGGTGATAGTGGACATATCCCCGCCTGCTGCGGCTGACATTAGTCTGGAGTCTGGTGGTTGAATAGGGGACACAATATCCCGCCTTGCCGCGGGCTGACAATCCCGCGCTTGCCCGCGGGGCTGACATCCCGGCCCTTGCCGCGGGGCCATCCCGACGTTGCCGCGGCGCTGACATCCCGGACCTTGCCCGCGGGCTGACATCCCGACTTGCGCGGGGCTGAACATCCAGGCCCTGCCGCGGGGCTGACTCCGCCTCTGCCGAGGGGCTGACATCCCGGCCTTTGCCCCGCGGGGCTGACATCCCGCACCTTGCGCGGGCTGACATCCCGACCTTGCCGCGGGTTCTGACATCCGACCGTTGCCGCGGGGCGACAATCACCGACCTTTGGCCGCGGGGCTGAACATCCCGAGCCTTGCCAGCGGGCTGACATCCCGGCCCTTGCCGCGGGCTGACATCCGCCCTGCGCGGGGCTTGAACATCCCGGCCCTGCCGCGGGGCTGACTATCCGACTTGGCGCGGCTGAACATCCCGACCTTGCCGCGGGCTGAGCATGCCCGACCTTGCCGCGGGGCTTGACATCCCGACCTTGCCCGCGGGGCTGACATCCGCCTTGCCGCGGGCTGACATCTCCGGCCCCTGCGCGGGGCTGAACATCCCGCCCTGCGCGGGGCTGGACCATCCGGCTTGCCGCGGGGCTTAATCCCGGACATTGCCGCGGGGACTGATCATCCCGGCCCTGCCGGCGGGCTGACATCGCCGGCCACTGCCGCGGGGTCTGAACATCCCGGCTTCGCCGCGGGGCTGACATCCCGGCCCTGCCGCGGGGCTGACATCCCGGCCCTGCCGCGGGGCTGAAATAGAGTCGGGCGGAAGTGGTCAGCTGCTGAGTTTCGGACGATAACAGCACTGGAGATAAGCACAGAAGAAGCATTGAGCTTCAATGGTATTTTAACTGATTTTATCTGTGAATTTTGCATCAATCCTTACATATATCAAGCTCTGGGTTCGTTTATATTTCACCCAGTTTGAATTCCGAGTAACAGACTGGAGGTTAACCCAGATCTCATCTCATCTTATCGTTCAGCCCGGAGCCCACTGGAGCATCTTCACGCCTCGCTTGTAACCAACTCCAAAGTACCCACATCTCACTCGCTATGTTTGCGCAAAATTAACTGCAACCCAGCCGGCGCTATGGCCGCACGTGCTGAAGCAACACAACTTCCCTCACTGCTCTTCTGACCCCGACCTGCTGATGCGGGCCGGCCGCCACCATCGCCGCCTTGGGGTCATCATTTTCACCCAGAGCGGAGCGTCGGTGTCGGCGGCGCGGCGCCACACCGCCATGCATGCCGCCTTATGAGCCGCCTCCGGGGCTATAAAGACGCCGAGCTCTGTCAAAACTGGCGCTACTTATTTCCCGTGGGAGTCGTGACGACATTAACAACTTTTTCGGCGCGGCAAACTTGGCGGCTTCCTCTCTGTCGGCCAACTTGGCGCCGTGAGACGCGCGGTGATCCGCGGAGGATGCTGGGATGTGCTGGGATGTTGGTGGGACGGTCGTGGCATGTTGGTTGGATGTTGATGAGACGTTGATGGGACGTTGATGGGACGTTTGTGGGACGTTTGTGGGACGTTTGTGGGACGTTTGTGGGACGTTGGTGGGACGTTGTTGAGACGTTGTTGAGACGTTGTTGAGATGTGGTGGGATGCGGTTGGACGGTCGTGGGATGCGATGGGATGTGGTGGGAGCTGGTGGGTGCGTCTTGGTAGGGCTGGGTCACTCGGTGACGGTGTACTGGCTTTTCTCGTAGCTCGTTATGTTCGTGTACCGGTAGTTGGCTGCTGTTTTGGGCGCTACGCATCGGATAACCGATTGATGGGCTACGCTTTCTCACAGTGCTCGTCTTGCGCTGTTCACAACGGACCGGTCCCTGACTACGGTCCCTTTCCGTCCGGTTTTGGTCATTGTCATTACAGGTTCGATAGAGGCGTAATCAATATGCCATTTCGATATTGCATATTTTCTTAAGTTTTAGCAGAATGTTGAGTCAGCAATGGTGCTTGGTGACTGCTCCTAATGGAATGTCATCAAGTACCTTGGAATATGTCTTTTTATCAACGATAATCGGATTTGTTGAAGGGCCTCCTTGCGTGTGGCTTTTTCATGGACATTTCAGCGACGCGGAATCCCTAGTTGCCGTAGCGCTGATTTGCTGTTTTGGCAAGGCTGCTATTTTATGCTGTAGATCGAAGAGTTCAGTTAAATTGCGCCAAACTTATGGCATTCTGCCAACTAGCCGTGAGCTTGATAAAACGTCTATAAAGTGCACAAATGCTGCTCCAAATCTAGGCAATGCGCTTTGCGTATGTGCGTGTCAGTGTGTGCGTTAGTGTGCGTACATTTGTTCGTTCGCTTTACGAATTGTTTTTGCTACAAATTGTTTGCGCTAGTGCATCCAGCGGCAATGCGACACGTCACTGATTTGGTGGCACACCAGTGTCACGATCAGTGTCAGGATCCGGTGATTATAGTGGTCACTGGTCGGTGGCATTGCGCGCACGTCAGTTTGAAGGTCAAATAATTAACGACGGATTGTCTGTTTGCAAAATGTTTGATAAGAATCATACAGAAGATAACAATGACGTTCCTACGAAACCTTGGCGATCATACATTTATCTTGTGCTTTTTATACTAACATGTATTGCCCTGTTTGTGTTGTGTCCGGCGGGAGCCCTTCTGTCCCGTCAGCTAACCCCGACCTTGACGTTGACTGGCGGGACAGGGTCAGAGAACTCGCCTTTGGTAGTTCGAGGATCGATGCAGGAATACAATGCATGCCATTTATTACTTTGAGTGCCGCGGTTACGCAGTATATCCGCTCTTATTCACCGTCGCACACGGTGCTAAGTCAAGGCTGCTGTGCGTCGAAACAGCGTTAGTTCTTATTGTTTATGTGTCTACAGCAGTCGGCTTCAATAGCTGTTTGATTGTGACGATCGTCCGATATAGTTTATGCATTTTGGAGAATAATCGTCTCGGAAGTTGTTTTGATGCACGGCTTACTTGCCTGAAGACCAGATTGCTAAAGCAGAAGCAATTTAACGTCTAAGCGACGTAACCGTCGCATACAGCGCTTTAAACTTTATATTCGACTGTCGATTCTTAGATTTGCCTTTACCTTCTGCTTAACTTACTGTGATCATACCTAGGATATCTCGAAGAGTTTGTGATGCAAATTCGAAGAAACGTCACCGTTCTCATGTTATACTCCCTGTTATCGTGGCTTACCACGTATGTTTAGCATTGCTATTCCTCGAGCACTCTGACTAAATTAATTACTCTTCCAATTGCTGTGTGGACGTGGAGGTCTTAATAAAATATGTGATTCTAGAAGGCGGATCTCATTTGTCTTTGCTAACTTGTGGACTCGCTGCGAGAGTTCACCACTGCAGGGGTGATAACGCAACTTTTTGGAGCCCATAAATGTGTAGCGGGCTGCTGCTTAGGAAGAGGTGAATTCGGCAAACTTTTCAGTGTGGAATTAGCTGACGGGATGTTTTCGCCAGCGGATTAATCTGCAATATTGCATAGCAAGGCGCTCTTTGAGTTTCTAAGCGATAAGATATTGCTTCGCGACTCGGGAGGATTCGTCTCGTCAAGACAATGTCAGATTATTTTGTTCACGTGCCATCTTAGCATGTCTAGCTCAGTCGATATCAAGTGTAGTGGTATTGCCAAGAACTTATACACCATCAACCACCTTTTAGAGCTCCTGTAGTCTGTTTGGGCTCTCTTCAACGATACACATCCTTGCTTGAACCAATTTTAACCCCGCTGGTGCAGCTCTCCTCTTCTGTCCTTTTATACCCCCTATATGACCTCTGAGTCTGACCTTAGGCTCTGTAACCTCTATGACCTCGACCCCAGGCTAACCCACGTCTCGCCTTTCGCAGATGCCGGGAGAACCGCTACAACGCCAAGCTGCCGAACACGGCCGTCATCATCTGCTTCCACAACGAGGCGTGGTCGGTGCTTCTGCGGACTGTCCACTCGGTCATTGACCGGTCACCGGAGCACCTGCTCAAGCAGGTCATCCTTGTCGATGACTTCTCCGATATGGGTGAGTACATGGCGGCGGCGCGCCACTTTGGTGTCATCGTGGACCTTCGTCCTCTAGACCTGATCTGTTGAGGAGACGTGACACCCAGATCACGGACGGAGGACTTGCGCTGTATGGTGGCATGATGGCGGTTTATGTCCGAATTATATGAAAACACCTGTCCTTGCGGCGGTCACGCACGCTGCAAGTCAGTCAGTACACCAAACACTTCAGCATGTCGGGCTTCATGACTCCTATCACTAGGACCGGCACTCATAACAAGTGATCTGTCTGGTAGTGTGAGGCCTGCCTGACTCTGGTCTGGAGCGCTTCTGCGTGGCACTGCTGACTCTGGTCTGGTCTGCTCTGGTGGGCCTGCCTGCTGCTGGTCTGCTCCTGGTGGCCTGCTGACTCTGGCTGCTCTGGTGGCCCTGCCTGACTCTGCGTCTGGTCTGCTCTGGTGGGCCCTGCCTGACTCTAAATCTGCAGTCTTCTGTGGCTGGGCGTTCTGCCGGAGATCCCGTGCGTCCCGGTCAAGCGCTTGACTCTGGTCTGCTCTGGTGGCCCGCCCTGACTCTTGGTCGGTGGTCTGCTCTGGTGGCCCTGCCTGACTCTAGTCTGGAGTCCTCTGTGGCTGGTCTGCTCTGGTGGCCCTGCCTGACTCTGGTCTGGTCTGCTCTGGTGGCCCTGCCTGACTCTAGTCTGCAGTCTCTGTGGTGGCGTGTCTGCCGGAGACCCGTGCGTCCCCGGTCACGGCTGGCTGACTCCGGTCTCGCTGGTCATGCCGTGAAGAGGACCGGACCGGCACTCCGGCGCGCTTCTGTCAGTGTCATCCCGGCTCCCGGACATCGGCAGGTCTGCCGCTCCGGCCTCGCGGTCGTTGAGCTTTGGTCACGTGACCGGCGGTGACCGCTGTGCGCCGGCCCGCGAATCCGAGGATGAATGTTCGGAGGTGGGTGTGCACTGTGCAAACCAGTCGTGAGGCGCTGTAGTGCCGCTTCCTGTTCTAAGCGACCGAATAATCGGATTTCAAGCAATGACATGCTGCAAAGATTGTCTCATTCACTAATCTTGGCATTTTTCATGCCAAAGGAACGCACGCCTGTCGGATTCACAAATATTACGACCGTTTCCGATATAAAATATTAAAATTGCGCATGAAGATTTTTGTAATGTTTGCTAACGCACTTGCGCGCCTGATTAATCTATGTAGGTCCACGACCACTGGAGACCTTGCCGCGGAGGCCGTGCCGTTGGTATTATGCTGCGGTCCCATTTGTTACGAGCCGGGCGTCACGGCGCGGTTATAACCGTGTCCGGCCTCCACGGGCTGGCCAGCACGGCATTGCTCCAGTCCAGCACGACGCGGCTCCAGTCCGCCGTCCGCCTTGTACGCGACACATGTCCAGAGCCAATCACGGCGGTTTGTTTGTTCGGGGAGCGGACGCTCAGGTGCTGTTTTCAGCGGACAGTGGGCTGGAATCGGGGCCGCACGCGCTGCTCACTGCTGGCTGGCACGGAACGGCGCTGATGTAGCCGTGTTCGATACTCGGTTGTGCTCGCATCGCTGGACGCATCGGTGTTCGATGTGCTCCTATCTGTGGAATAACATCCTGTCGGCGGCCGCAGAAGGCCCAGTCAGACACTGCAGGTCTTGTAAAAAGAACGCTTCCGCTTGTTGTAATATGTTGACGGAATTTACATCAAAGAGATCCTACTAGACGTTCGATGATAGAGGTCATGTCTGGCGTGTCTAGTTATCCTGTGTCTGGCTATGTGTGCGCGATGAGTACACATAGTTTCGCCCGAGCAAACTAGGCTATCATTGCCTGAAATAGCTGAGCAAATGCCTTGGCATTATAGAGATGCGAATGTAAATAAAGACACTCAACCTACTTTTTTTTAGATAAAGACACTCAACCTACTTTTTTGGAAGTCTGTAATCATTATGTGAAAACGCGCGGATAAATTGCATTGATTTTTCGAATTTGTGCCACAATGGGTTTATCACTGTTTTATCTTTCGATAAAACAATACACCACAAAGTTTCCGAAATAATATAAAATACCTCGTTCACTTACGAAGCCGGGTGACCTCGCCCTGGCCATCGGCGTCACAGCTTTAAACCGGTCGGGTCACATGACCGATGACCCAGGCCCGGTTCTCGGGCGGCTCAGTGACTCGCTCCGGTCGGGTCACGTGTCTGATGACCCAGGCCTGGTTCTCGGGCGGCTCAGTGACTCGCTTCGAACCGGTTCGGTCACGTGACCGTTGACGCCAGTTTTTGTGACCTGTCGCCAGCGTAGTGAGGCCTCTTTCGGTGGGCGCTACGACAGTTGCGACAGTCGCGACCTTGGCATTGAAGAGTGGACAGATTGGGGGCGAGGTAGGTTTTTATTGGGGCGTTCGGGGATGTTTTCAGGTGATGGATCCTGCGTTGCATAAATGCCAGTCTTGAGACAAAGTTAAACAACATGCAAATCAATTAAGCTTAGATGCTTCCGATATAATATAGTTAAAAAATCACAACGATCACTTATTTACACAGGACTCGTACAGGATTTGGAGTTGAGAAACCTCCATATACATATATAAATATATTACGAAATAAATAAATACAAAAGACCATGCTACACATATTGTGTTCCGTCAGACTTTCGAAACCATCAAGCTACACTTCGAGCTGGCTAGAAATCTCCCAACCCAGTGCAGTTTCATTGACCGGTATATCTTCGCCTATAGGCGATGGTGGGTGGTGCCTGGAAAGGCAGCAGAGCATCGGTCTGTGGACAGGACCTGCCTCGTTAGTGCATACCCGTGCGTGGGGGGGGGGGTCTGGTCTGGTCACGTGACTGGTGACCCAGCCCCGGTCCTCTGACGGCTCAGTGACGGCCCTGAGCGGCCCCCGCGTACACCGGCCATTGTTGTGGACACCCGTCACTCGTCTGCAGAGTGCAGCATCTGAGATCATCACTCACCCCTCCCCCTGTGAGAGAAGAGGGGGTGAGTGGAGACCGGGGTCCTCCCCTGACCTAGGCATAGTGCAGTGGCGCCTGGTGTCAGGGAGCGTGTCCTCATGGGCTCTTACGTCGGAGTCGACGGTTTGGAACTGAAAGGCCGGCGCGTGCCATGCTGTAATCTCCTGACAACGTCTGACATAGTGCGCTGATTTAAGCTGAACGCGGACCGAAATACTCACGCTGCTGCACCGGTGGTGGCGTGCGTGACACTCACTTGGGTCGCGTCTCCCTCGCGTGCAGGGCACCGGCCGGTCGGGAGGGGGTCTGGAGGGGGTCCATATGTTCGTGGCGCCCCGAGGCGGAGCGGCGCGTCTCCGGCTTAATTCCCGGTGATATTAGTGCCGGCAGGAGCCAGGCCCCGGTTGTCTGGTCGATTTCGGTCGATGACCTCAGCTGGGGATGGAGGATGCTCCAGTCGCTGGAGTCCAGCGACGCGGCCGGCACCGCCAGGGTCGCAGCGAACTGGGTGCATGCTGAGGTGTGGGCGGACTCAGCCCCCATGAGTCAGACGTGGGCTTAATAGGACTCGGCGGGCTGTCGCCCGTGATGATTGGTTCAGCCGGCCATGATAAGGGTTTATGGCGCTGCATGACTGTGTGTTGACGATTGTGGACACAAGCTCAATTACGAAGCTCAATTACGAAATGCTGTCTGGTATTGAACGCAGGCATTCTGAACTTTGCTCTTGTCTTTTGTATGCATTGCATGCTATTTTGAACTGAATGCACATGCCAGTAGTACACACACAGCTCACCTCAAACCCTCTGTGTGCCAGCTCTCCACTCGCCAGTTATCCATGGTTCAGCGGCGACGGCACCGGAGCTGAGGCCAGGTCTGTGATTTACCGAGGACGCGTCGCAGATTAGAGCTGCGGTTCATCGGGCTGCGTGTCCGGCTTAGTCGCTGGCCCTCGGCCGGCGGTGCTGTCGCAGATTAGAGCTGCGGTTGATCGGGCCGCGTGCCCGCCTTATGACGACACTCGCTGGCGGTCGGTCTTCATTAGTTGGCGGCGGCGTGGCGGTGAGACGCGTCCCGAGTGCCAGCCACCGCTCCTCCGAGTCGCGGATTAGCCGCGCCGGCCGACTCTCAAGGGGCCTCGGCGGCCACTCCAACCGGCCAGATGGGTCTCCGCTGATCCCCCGGAGATACGGGTCTTCAGCGGGGTAGGGCTGGCGCTGCTGAGGGCAGAGCGGGTATTGTGTTGTCTCTGGAGATATGGCGTCATTGGTGGTGACCGGCGTGGACAATGAGTTGCTGTGGTGGTGGTGAGAAGTACTCCTTCCCGGGGGAATCGTTGCAGTATTGCGGATCAGGGGTGGATCCAGGGGGCCGCAGGGACCGCCCCCTCCAAACGCCAGAAGGGCGCCCCACGAGCTGTCCGTCAGCCCACGAGCACTCAGCGTTCCTGTTATGACTACAGGGCGTCCCTCAGACCACTTTGGCGCCCCTATAAGAATAACAGAGCGCCCCTCAGACCACTCAGTGCCCCTTTGGAGCCCTTGGATTGTTGGAAGGCACCCCTAAATTGGCCTGCGGACCCCCTTCTAAAAATCCTGGATCCGCCCTTGTTGCGAATGCCTAGCTTTCCCTTGGCCAGAATGAGCTTCTGCAAGTTTTGTCAAACCGGATCGAAAACAAATAACAATGCTCATCTTCGTAGTTTTCTCCCAGGCCGTTGTGGGTGCCGCGGTTGCGAACGCTTTGCGGCGATTCTTGCGCAGCGGCCTATGTCACTCCTGTTTTCCGACTCTCTGGATGCTGCACGATTGTGTCAACAGCTCCGTCCGGTTGCAATCTATTGCGACTCGCTGTGGTGCTCGTGCTCGCTGCGTTCGGTGATGTGACGTCACGAGTTTTTCCTTGGAGCACGGCATCGCCGTGGGAATTTACGATTGGAGGCGGATTATTACAGCTTATGTTCTTAGGGTGATGTCATGAGTGAACGGGCGTGTAACCGATTCAGGATTCACTATGAGAGATACTCTATTGATTGTGGCGAGTTATCTTGCAGCTTTCGCTAGCGGTCGTGGCCTTCTAAGGTCTTAGTTATAGCATTTGTCAATGACGTCACCGCCCAATTAGAAGACGCATTACTGATCAGATATGACACGACATGCCATAAAGCATGAAGTATCCGTTGTCTCATATTGTCATATTGTATTTTGTTTCGAAAGGTGTTCGAAAAATAATAACTATAATAACTATTAACTAGAGCTTAACTGAGTCGGGTCGAACCTACACGGACTACAGCGTGTCGCTGAGATTGTGACAGCGCATGCAGCTTGCAATGCAAGCCCACAATCGCCTGTAAAACTCTGCAGACTCCTGCACACCTGCATTGTTTATACCCCTGCTGCCAGTCCAGCAGTTATCTGTAAACAATCGATCAAAATTAATTTCGAAATTCGCCACCATCAGCTCAGTAATGCTGGTCCACTGTGCGGTGGCGGATTTCCGAGTGAAGCTTCCCACACCCCGGCACGTCAGCCTGTTAATGAATCAGTCATCTCCAGATAAGTCAGGTGCAGTCGGGTGCAGTCAGCCGCTTCGTGCCGATCGCCGCTCCAATCCGTGCCTCCATCGGCGCTCGAGGCAGCTGTTTGGCCTGCGGTATCGGTCCTCCTGTCAGCGGAGGGTCCGCGGGGTCGGCAGGTCTCATTAGCACCAGGCTGGCGGTGCACCTGGCACCGCGCGGCGGCGATCGGGGAGGTTAGTCATCGCATGCAACGGCGCGAACCTTCCCGAGGTGGGAGGGGAGGAGGAGGAGGGCAGGGGGTCAGCAGTCAGCACGCCAAGCTGTTGACGCTGGCTGCCGTGTCCTGCTGCGGCTTCCTCCGACCTTGCCAATAATTCCTTTCATCCTCGTGCCAATGTTTGAATCATCACAAGCATGCGGTGATGGTGTGACAGCCGCCGAGTCGTATATTTGAACATAATTAGCTCGTGGGATGAAACGGGTGCGGAAATAATGCATGAATTAATTGTTGACATTACGTCCTAAATGCTCTAAATACCAAGTTTTAATGTCTGCCTAAGCAGCGATTAGGTTGCGTTTGAGGCGGCGTATTTCCGACCCTCTGTCTGCCTCCTTCCGCTTCCTCCTGTCCTCCCTGTCCTTTCCCAACAGCTCTATCGACACCGCGCTGGCATCGGCAGCGACGCGCCGGCGTGTCTCGTTAGCGGTGATCGTGTCGTCGCCGTCGCCGTCGGCGGGGGCGGCGGCGGCTGAGGTGTGGTGTCCCGCGGGCCGCCGTCGACACCGACGGACCAAATTGACTGGCCCTGCCGACCGACCGACCGGCGGGGGCGGCGGGGGCGGGGTCTCCCAGGGGAGGCCACAGTCACCGGGCTAAATTGACGGGCAGGCGGTGCTGCGACTTGTGACGTCCCGCTGGTGGGAGCTGTGAGCCAAGGGGTTGGTAACTCAAGGCTGCAGTCTCCTGATCACAAACTTGACGAGGCGTAAGCACCAGATAAGCGGAACTCTAAGCCTCTCTGAAAATCCTCACCTGTTCCGCCTCACTCGACTCAATGCGTTCCTGAGGGCGCTTAAGCCAGCTGGTCCTCGCCAGCTATGCTGTTCTGTGGTTAGCAGGCTGACTCATTAGACAGATCTATCTCCAATCTTCACCATTAAGCGGATCTTCTAGGAGCGCCACCTGGTTTCTTTTACGGAGGGTGTGTGTGTGTGTTCGTAGTTGTTGCCAGTCGTAGCCGGTGCCGTGGAGATTCCACAGACCAAGCCGAGGCTGCTCGGTGGCGGACCTGGCCCTTCAAGGTCGTGTTGGTTCGCCCGTCTGCAGCAGTGGAAACTGGAGTAACCTGTCGACACGTGGCCGGTGTGAAGATAACCCCTCCAAGGTCGTGTAGTGCACAGTTTTTGTGATGATGTGATGTAAGCGTACTGGTCGGCAGGCTTGTCGTTGTCTCCACTCGTATAAACCTTTGATTGGACGTGGTGGTGCAAAGTACGTTTTAATGTGCGAGGTTTATAGCGGTAGTATCCTTTGTAAATAATGATAACCTCAGTCTTATGCATTTGTATGTTATTATAATTGCTTTTTACAACTTAAAACTTAGACCCAGAACATTCTTCCTTGGCGATTTAAATTGCAATCGCACGCGCCATCTCGAAATCGTCATTTATCGTCGTGTCATTTATTCCCTCATTTCTTCGCCCTCCATCTAAAGGACTGGTAACATAATGTCGTTGTAATTTACGGCGCCAATACCGTGGAAGAAAGACCAGCTGTTGGACGGTAATGAGTGCAACGGAGCACTGTATTTCCGCCATGACAAATGTCCGGTGATAAATCAGAACAAATTCGCAATTAAGACGGCAACAGGAAGTATATCTCTTCAGTCGAGGATTGTTGACAAAATGGCGGCGGAGGAAACATGTTCTCCTGCAGTGGGAATTCCCTGGGCTGGGATGGATTCAGAAGACGACTTCGACGCTTACAATTTAGGCGCTTAATTTCTGAGTGGTATTCGGGCCCACGTGCGAGGCTGTTTTCTATATGGTTGCCGAGAGCAATTGATTGCTCGGCGAACGTCAAAGGCTTGTTTCAAAATTGATTGCATGGTTGTGCTGCAAACATTGCTTTTCAGCAGCTTAAAAATGGATGTTAAATCTGAACCTCCGGGACCGGGTCATCTTTCCATCTTCAATATATGGGTCGAGCTCTCTGGAATCCTGAAACCACACGTAAATCACCCCTTAATTCCTTCATTTCACTGCCACCACTGACCCTTACGTGAATAACAGGCTCCTGTTTTCAGAAAATACATACCCGAACTGCTCTAACGAACCCACTGGACCCGTTCATCCGGTTCCTCCGGTTCCCCGTCGCGAACCGCGCCGATCAGATACCGAAAACCCGCAGCATTCCGTCACAGAAACCGGACGTGCGCTCGGCAGCACCCCTAAAACACGGACCACCGGCCCCACCGCTCACTTACATCGCCTCGAGACGCGACTGCGCGCGCTGTATTCGCACATTCATCACGGGAGAGCGCCTTTACGGCACCGGTTCGGCGGTGTCTTCCCGCCACAGTAATGCTGCTGCTAATGCTGCCGAAGTGAGCGGAACGCCATGGAACGCCGCCGGCGGGGACCGTCGCGGCCGCGAGAGGCGGGCCGGAAGGCAGTCACACCCGAGGCGCCTTCACGGCTGGAGAGCAGCGGTGGTCGGGAGTGGGAGCGGTGGTCGGGAGTGGCTGCGGTCGGCTGTCGGCGCGGTCGGGCGGCTCGGAGACGGCTCGGAGACGCGCGGAGACGGCGGTGTAAATGGTCTCTGGACGTGTCTCACGGCGGCTGGCGACCGGGAGTGTAACGGACCAGGACATAGCCGGCCGGGCGGCGCGCTACAGCGGTTAACAACCGACACTGAACGTTGTATGTATGTACAGTGCAGTGCAAATATTCTGTCCGCTGCCTCGGCTCCACCGGCGCGTCTGTCGGTGCTGCACGCAGTGAAATCCTATGTAACTATTTATGTCATCGCCCCTGATAACGGGGGCGAGGCTATAGTAATTGCATTGGATTCCACTGCGTGCAGCACTGGCAGCCGAGGAAGGTCGAAGGTGGTGTCGAGGAAGCGGACAGAACATTTGCACTGCACTGCACGTGTGTCATGTACGGACACAGCGTGAGTCGGTACGACAATGCACACTGCACAGGGTACTGGGTACACAGCCGCGACGCCACTCATGTCGGCGGCAGAGGCCTGCAACATTCGTAAATCGTTTATGAATCAGAGTTCAAGAAACTTGGTGGCATCAGGGGCGGATCCAGAACGGTAGTTTGAGAGGGGCCACCGGATGGTTGGGGGGGGGGGGCAAAGTCCAAAATGTCTCACAATTCTGAAGACTCATCGGATTCCGCTTGCTTATGTATTGATTACTGGTTTTAAACAAGCTTTCCTTAGTACAAGTTGCTTAGATTTGCTTTATTATCAGGAAATATGTAAACAAATCTATTTTAGACGTTTTTTAGGCGGATGACCGGATAGCCCCCCCCCCCTGGATCCGCCCCTGGGTGGCATGCTGTATTACATTATCCGCTCAGGCCTGTGCTGAGTCAGATAACGGTCGCCGCGTAGACGACCAGCAATGGTAGAGTACGTCAGTGGACGCTGTGCACACAGCAGGGTGCGTGCACATGCACTAAGATGAGGCTGGCTGAGACACCGTGCACGCACTCTGCAGTGCGCACACGCACACCGTGCGCTGGATCTCAGCGATAGATAAAGGTGGACGGGCTGTGATGGCCTCGACTGTGTGCCGGCTGTGTGAGTTGTTTGGTTGTGGGGCTATCATCAGACGTAATCAAGTGGAGCGTTGGTAACGCTGGCAAGCAAAGCGCTTCGGACCAGTGCGAGTAGCATTGGTAACGTTGGCCTCATACTAGTTGGGAGTGTTTTGGTCATCACTCACCTCGAAGGGTAGTTGGCGAAGTTTCGTGTCAACAGCTGCCTGAGAAAGACATACTGTGACGAAATGTCAATCTAAGACGTTGTTATTGTGACGCCAGGCGATAGTTGAAAATGTCACGACATATAGACTGCTGTAAAAATTTACAGGGGCGTAGCTTTTCCAGAGAAGTTGAGGGGCTGAGCTGGAAAAAATCGCTTAAAGTACCATCAAAATCCACAAAATACAGATTTCTCCCCGGATTTGACCAGTTTCATCGTCCAATTTGGGGGGCTGAAGCCTGGGGGAGGCCTTAAGCCCCCAATTGGATAGGAACCTACACCTCTGGTTGCAAACATTCCGCGTGCCGTTTGGAACTTTTTCACAAAAGACTCAGATAATTTATCGCAACATATTTTCCATGTGCAATAACCCGTCTACTCTCACATTGCCGTTGCCACACCGGACATCCATTATTCAGCATTCACTACCGCCTTGTGGCATGTGAAGAGGTCACCGATTCCTCTCCACCCTTCCGTCATCCGTCACCGTCATATTGCGGCATCCGGCGCCTCCAGCTGGCTGAAAGTGACTCTGACTGGACTGATCGGCGCCTCGGTCTACGCGTCATCTAACTTGCAGATGAGGTTGTGCAGGTTCGCTCCTTGGTATCGCCCCTTCACTCTGGCTGGAGGCGTCACAAACCAGTGCTGAGCGTGCTGAGCTGCTCAGGCCTCAGAGCCGGGTTGTTAGGAAAACACAGGACGGATGATGTGCCTCATCTGTGACCATAGGCGTAGGAACGGGGGGGGGGCCGTGGGGGCCATGGCCCCCCCACTTTTCAGGCTGGGGGGCAGCAATGTTAAACTGGCCCCCAACTTTTGAAAGATTTTCTCCTCCGTAACTCTATATTTGTTGATATGAATGCTTTAAAGTTGTGAAATATAATTATGAATGTGACTGGTATCCGAGGAGAGTATAACAAATTGTCGTACACTAGCTTTGAGCAGTCAAATCCAGCTATTCACCATACAAAAGTGAAAAATGATTCGCGTGCCGCTTCGCGGCCTCACACAAGTTTTGCAATTGCTTACACAATTAGGCGAATGGGAAAATTTATTTTAATGAAGTGTCGTGGCAAGGCTCTACTTGTACGGTCAAATTTCGGCCCAGGGCCATGTTCATACATTAACCCTCGCCTTACGTTTCCCCTTGCGCCGTACGGGGGGGGGGCTGAACAGGATCCCCTGTTGTATCTTTCTTCAAGATCATTGTGAGCATCATAGAGCAAGCGCGGGTAAGAGATACAGCATATTGCTGTCCTGTGGTGAGGAATATAACCTATACTGGCGTAGGTATACGGGGGACGGGGGCCGAAGGGGGCCATGCTTCCCCCACTTTGGTCAGGCTGGGGGGCCGCCGTTGCTAGATGGTTCTAACTGGCCCCCCACTTTTGGACGATTGTTCATCTCCCTCCTCTGGAACTTCGATAAGTTCTGGTTGTTCGATTTATGAATGCGTTTGAATAGTTGGGAGTAATAATTATGAATTTACATCCGCCGCATACCAATAAGTCCATCTTGACGTAACCAGGAGTCGGCGAATTAGCGCAGATGCCAATAGCCACTTTTTAAGTTTTTGGAATCCAATAATATTAACAGTTCTCTACTTTTGAATGATTTTGTACCTTTATATCACTGATAATGATCACTGTTAATGATCGATCACTGATAAATATCACTGATAATGACAATGTTTTTTTAGACAGGGGCCAACGACAATTAACCGCTCCCCATACTTTTTGTTAAATATCCGTCCGCCAGAGTGAAGTCCCCACTCCGCCGCGCAGCTCAAATGGGAGAGGGTAGAATCATTCTGCCCCCTCCGTCGTTGGTTTCGAGTCGCTAGGCGCTTAATATTTAGGTCCTAATAGGGATGGCCTGTGGCAGATGGCAGCGGCCGCATTCTAGGTCAGACGATGCTATTCGGATGTGCTATTCGGAAATGCCGAATACAAAATCCAGACTATCATACTTAGAAAGCCAGTCAGTCAAAAATATAGATATTGCTTTGATTTTGGTTTAATAATTGTGCATACTTCGTTCTATGATATATGTATTTAAGTTGTGTAATTTGTTTGAAAGTACAGATTTTTCGATTTTTTCTTTCCACATTTTTTAAACATATTTAAAAAACAAAATATTTAATGGAGAACCAAGTATAATGACGATGCCAAAATAGAATAACATAGCAATATTATATTTTTGACTTACATATAGCTCCCTAATGTTTGTTTAACCCGATAAGTGTTTTCCCGAAAACAGATTTTCCCCCGAAGAGTGCATTTTTATAGTTAAATGACCAACATAAGGTGACGGTCCAACTTAAAGGAGAAAAAAATGGGGGTGCCTTGTTGCACAAAAAGATGCCCCAAGGAGGCCGGAGAGATCCACCAGTGGCTGCCCCCCCCCCCACACTTTCCAAAACGTTCCTACGCCTATGTCTGTGACATTCGGCTCATTGTTATACTACGATTTGGTTATATTTGTTAGTGATAAAAAACATTGTTGTTATACTACTACGATTTGGTCAGTTACCCAACATTTACGTGGCATTTATTGTGGGATTTCATACAATGGTTTCCCGTGCGTGTCATGATCGCGAGAAGACGGATGTTTTCCGCGATTCGCCGAGAATAGACGACGACTTTCCTGCATTTCTCTATCGGATGTTTTGAAGTCACTCAACGGTATCTTTTCCTGCTAGAGTGCACTGTTTCCTCAATGGCAACCGCAGTCTTCTTCAGGTAAGAATGTGGTCGGTCGCGTGCGGCTGTTCCCGTACAATCCCCCGGCGCGGATGACTGTGCCGTGTTTTCCTGCGAGTGTGGCCGGCTCGTGCGTTGGTCACGGCATGTTAAGCCAGGCCGGAGATTGGAGGCTACAAAAAGTCTCCGTCAGGCCCCATCACCGCCTGAGGGGCCGGGGAGGAGGCCTGGGGAGAAAGAGGGTGACGAGCGCGGCATCGACGGCCGCCGATCAGTCCGACCGGCCGCGCGGCGTAGCGATTTGGAGCGGCTCCAGCGTCGGACCTGTCGCGGACCGCCCTCTCTTGATTGTCTCCCTTCCCCTCCCCTCCATTCCTCTCCTCCCTTCCTCCCTCCCTCCCTCCCTCCCTCCCCTCCCCGCCTCACTGTCGCGGCGTGGAAGCTGAACCCTCAGGAAGCCTCTGGAGGCGTGGCGGCTCTGGAGCTGCTGCTGTGCAGTCTGGCACACACGCTGCGTGGCGTGATGGAGACGTTTTCGGCTCTGTTCGCGCCTGGCAGTCATCAGCTGGACGCCTGGAGAGCCGCAGCTCGCCGTGGTGTCACGCGCTGCTGGCGGAAGTAAAAAGGACCGCTGGCTGGCCCGGCCCGGCTGCCCGGGGCGGTTTTTGTCAGCGCGGCTGCGTCCGGACGGCTGTGTCGTGTCGGGCGGAGCGGTCAGGCGGAGTGCTGAACGGAGATGCAGATATCCGGTGATGTTTGAAGGTTTTTGTGTCCGGCGGTGGGTGTTTGTTACTGTTCGCTCTGACCAGATCCCGGCTCGCATTCCACGCCGTTGCTATGCGCGGTATTGGTGTATGGTTTCCGAATGAACGCTGCAACAGCCGGGAATGGCGCCGGGCTGTGTGGGGCGGTTCCCGAGGCGAGCGATTGTGTTCTGGTAGGTACACCCAAGTCGTCACGTTTTAGATCCGATATGAGATCAGTGTTATTGTGGTGTAACATTGTATTGGACAATGGTATCGTTTGCGTTGTTAGAAATACGCGGCCTTTAGTGTTTGTTTTGAAGGCCGATACCATTGTCAGTGGTAGGCAGTGATTGGGGTATTACAGACCTGTGACTGGCTTCATTGACGTCTGTGGAGATTTCAGAAAATTATGGCAGCCACACTGAAATGCTATTTTCATTAGTCCAAACCCAGGTATGCTCCTGTTTACATCATGGCATTTGATGACGAATGGCAGTTGGAAACCGTACGTTGGGACTTTATTAAATCCCAGGTACACTATTACAACACCAAGTAATTATTGTTGTACCCAACGATAAGCTGTGCACCCCCCAAAATGTCACCAAAGCTCCGCCAAATGCCGTCGTGTCCCAGGGACGTAGCCAAGGGGGCCACGGGGCCATGCACCCTGACCAAAATACATTAACACTAGATATATTATTGAGATTCTCTGACGACAACTACCCCCCCCCCCGGTTAGCAGCATATGGCTGAGGGGCAAAATGATATTTCTTCCGACGTGGCCCCCTGATAAAATCCTGGCTACGTGCCTGCGGCGTGTCCGACTGCGAGCTGCTGTGTTTCATGCCCGACGGGGATTACTGGCAAGGACATGCCGCGTCCCTCGGTCGCGTCACCTTCCGCCGTGCATACCGCTGTACAGCCACATGTGACCGCGATCGGCGGCGCGCCATTGTCTCCTATGGATGACGGTGACAGGACACAGGTGTGTGTCGAGTGTGCCCCGTCACCAGCATCACCAGCGTCACAGTGTGCAGCGTCACCAGCGTCACAGTCGTCACAGTCGTCACAATGTGAGCTGTAGAGCGTCACAGCCGTCACAGTGTGAAGCGTCACAGCCGTCACAGTGTGCAGCGTCACAGTCTGTCAGAGCCGGCTGGCTCTCTGGTGTCAGTCCCGGCGTGAACGCTACAGGCCGACCCTGGCATCAACATCACAGAGAAGGGTTTCCATCCATCTATGATGCTCAGTCGTCTGTTATATTCGTTATCGTTATCGACAGTCTTCGGTAATTAAATCTTTCTTCAGCGTAGGTTCTCCATTTTTGCACTCATACTTATCACTTAATATGCAGGTGTATTTTATTGGCACATTACAGATTAGTGCGATACTTGCGCCCCGAATATCACCGCCCCCGATATCCGCAGTGTTTGGCTCACTCCACCGGCGGCTGGGGTGTGGTGGTGGTGTGTTAATTTCCGGCGTGGCCGGCTGCTTCGTGAACAATTCAGCACCAATCGCGGCCACGATGGCACCCATCTGACGTCGGACGACCGCAGGGACAGACAGCTGCCGCCGCCGGGGGGGGGGGGGTCTAAGAGGAGCAGGGTGAGCTTGTGGTGCAGGAAGATGGAGGAGTGGTTTGAGGTTGGAGTCTCGGTCATCACTCAGGTCTCAGCGCCTATATGCTGTATTTCGACTTCGTGGCTTTGAATCCGCAAAATTTCATACGTCAGCACGCTGCTCGGCTGGTTGACCTCTTCTGTAAGAACAGATGTAGATGTAAGTGCGATGCGTTTTTGCATATCATCTGATGGTGGCTATTAGTTGTCACTTTGTACCACGCGCTAATGTGCGACAGCTGGACCGTGACACATTAGCGTGTCGTCCAAACGATGCTCTCGGCTGGCATGCTTCGCCGATTGCCAAATGCCTAACAGATGATAACTAAAGACAATAATTCTTCCTGTCGCGAAGAAAATGGCGGAAACCCGAATGTTTCGCTGCGCATTGAGTGCCGTGGAACATTTGATGCTATCAAATTGTTGCCACGGGTTTCAGCGCTTAACCCTATTTCCAAACTGTCAAGTTATATTTAAATCACTGCTGACGGCTGCAATGCGCCACACCATATCGATCCCTCAAATGCCTTGCTGTCTGGGGTGTTTCCAGGATTTTCTGTCCTTGAGTTTTTGAATGTTTCAACTACATTCCAATTAAATAGCAAGACCATTTAAAATGGATGAAGTCTCATTGTCCGGCGTGTGTCTTTCTTGACAGCGCATTGTCGGTTTTATGATAACTATTCCGGTGACAAGACTAACAAGGTCTGCCGTGTCTCGTGCTGTTCTTTGTGGAAACTATCTCTGTGTTGTGTTTCTTTACTTAATTATTTACTTATCATGCATATGTTTCCAAGAGGAACGTTGCGATATCGCAAAAATATTACTATGAAAGGAAACAAACTTTGTGTTTCCACTATAATTGCAACCATCTACAAGCAAGGGCGGCGCCACCTTCTGAAAGAAGGGGGGACGGAGGCATCTTGAAGTTGATTCTTTCCATGCAACGTCCATAGGCATAATGTTAAAATCCGAAAATGTTGTGGGTACGTCATCTTCCCACCCATATCGACACATTTTGGGACACTGCACCCCCCCCCCGTTCCCTTCCTTTGGCGCCGCCGTTGTCTACAACCAAGGGCTTTCACTGCAACCTGTTAATTTTAATACTTATATTTTTAAAACACATTTTTTTCTTTGCATAATGGGTATCATAGAATATATGAGTCGTGTGTGCACATGCTTAACAAATACACTACAGCCGTGCAAGGTGCAAATTCGTTGTGTCGTTACAACAATTTAAATTAAGTTTTCACGTGCTTCGATTTATTTATAGTCAAGCTATAGCGACCTTAAAATAACGATACAGTGAAGTTCAGTTGCCTGCATTTCTCCTGGTCAACTAATTGCGTTATCGTCTCCGCCAGTTTTTGGCCGTGCCTCACTGATGTGGGTGTCTTGTCACGAAGATTGACTGAGTGGTCGTGATTGGACCGTCTCCGGCCACGGTCCGCCGTCACGGAACGCTTCTGAAATGGACGTCACGCGGCCGATGATGGACTGAACGTGGCGCGTGCGTGGCGTGACAGTTGGAACACAGTCGCCGGCTGGCGGCAACTGAGCAGCCAAGGGAGCTGCAGTGGAGCAGTCAGCTGATATGCTGTGCTGCTACTGCAGTAAGTCGCTGGCTCCCCCTACAATGCAGCACTGCAGCTTCGGCTGGTTTTAGTGACGGTGGTGGTTTACCGGATATCCATTTTACTATTCGTAATCATTGATCGGTTAACCAGGTTGACATGCTGATCAGTTGTTCAGAATATGCCCTTGATGTAGTGATCTGAATCGAACCTGTTCTTGAGTACGAGCGGTCAGTGGTTTTGCCGAGTATCCCGACTTTAGCTGAGATCAAGTGTCGTGCCTAACCTGGCGACGCGTTGCGGGCGTTTATTATCCTCGCTATAAGTGCTACGCCAACGTTCACATCCACGGCTTGTTATTACCGAGTACCGACCCTGTCCTCAGTTGACCACAGATGACATGAATAGATACGCGGAAGAACGGATTATACGTCGGGTCAATTAATCTAACTGACTATAAGTCTGCCTGTCAATACTCCCGACAACGACTTAGTATAATCCAACTGGCTTTAAGCTCCCGACAACGGCATAGTACAGACAGACACAATTTTTGACCACCCTAGCTGTCTGTGAACTTAGCCGTGACCGATCAGTCAGCACGCCCGACTCGCTGTCGTGACGAGACTGACACCCAGACAGTGGCCGTGTCAGGTGTCGTGACCGGTCTGACCCGCGTCCACGGCAAACCTGTGACCTTCTGTGTCGGTACGCCCCCACGGACCTTCCCAGAGACCATCATATAACACCTACCGACACCGTCGACGGCGAAGGATCCTGACCGATCTGACCCCGTGCCCCGCGGCAAATGACCGGCACCATGACTGATCGGTGGCACGCCGGTTCTTTCCGCGCGGGGCCTCCTTTGAGCGCGCGTTGCACCGTGGCAGGATCCATCATCACTCGACCAAAGGCGGCTCCCGCGACCAAAGGCGGGCACGCCTCGGTATCAGGCGAGGCGCGGCGTGGTGGAGGTGTTGATGGGTTGGCGTCAGGCGTGGAAGGGTTGGGAAAGGGAGGCGCCGGCGTCGATGTCTGCGCCGGTGGTGTCGTTGATTGTGACAAATTGTGTACGGCGCTGCGGCTTTTAATTTAGGGTACTCATTTGCTAATGTTTGAGTGGATGTGTGCGCCGTGCGGGCTGGCTCGTTTGAATTATGATGGTGAAAATGAGGTTGATGTTTCTATGGAGAAAACATATTTTTTGCTGGCGTTGTATAAACAACTACACCTTTGCTTAATGCGAATCGGCGTCTGTTCAGCTCAATTCGGCATGTATCATTTAAAACGACAGCAGACATGCCTGTTTGACATATATGCATCTTACATCGGTGTAACACACTCCCGTGGCAAAGGGCGTTACAAATCGACAGTGCAACGTGCACTGTTTATTTGTAATGCCCTTTGCCGCGGGAGTGGATTACGCCGATGTAAGATGCATATATGTCAAGCAGTCATGTCTGCTGTCGTTTTAAATGAGAAATGCCGAATTGAGCTGCACAGACGCCGATTCGCATTAACAAAAGGTGTATTAACTTGGGTACAATGAACACCATATTGTGCCTTAGCTATACGCCGTGGCATATAGCTCCATGGCTGTCATTGAAACATTGGTTGATCCATCAGGCTGTCAAGTTTTCCGACTGCAACGTGCACCGATTTTGGCGCGGCCTTAAATCTTCTCCGAGTGAAATAACTAAGAGCGGGAGCTGAATCCAAACGATACTCAATTTTTCAATCACTATAAATCGGGCGAGCACATGCCGCGGCTCCCCGAAGGCGGGCATAATTCAAGCGAGACGCGTGATCCATGTTGCAGCGGTGCCTCTATTGGCCGGCTCTGGCCGGACGGGCTATATTTCACTCGACTTAGTGGAGCCAATCTTGGCATGGCTTAATGGGACGGCTGTTTTTAAGGCTACGGAATGAAGTCAAATAATTATATTTACCTATTATTTTCTATTTTTACTGCATATATATTTTAGTTATACTTAGTTTCATAAATCGCAATTCTCATTTGATAAACTAGTTATCGTTCTGGAAAGGTATCGTACTTCCGGTGGATATTTGCGAGTTATTTCTGAATCCTATCACTCTATCGAGTCCGCCCATCAGGAGGTTCAGTTGAGCGGGTTCCTGCGGATACTGTTTTTGCCTAGCTGTCTGTCTAGTTAGCCTCCGCAGTGGTCGGGACCTGTGTGTTATGTGTGTGTGTGTGTGTGTGTGTGGTGGTTGCCTCGGTGCCTGCTGCCAGGCGTGGACACTGGAGCGGACTGGGCTGGGTGAATTGTCAGGCCTGCCTGCCGGGCTTGGACACTGGAGCGGACTGGGCTGGGTGAATTGTCGGGCCTGCTTGCCTGACTTGGACACTGGAGCGGACTGGGCTGGGTGAATTGTCAGGCCTGCCTACCGGGCTTGGACACTAGAGCGGACTGGGCTGGGTGAATTGTCAGGCTTGGACACTGGAGCGGACTGGGCTGGGTGAATTGTCAGGCCTGCCTGCCGGGCTTGGACACTGGAGCGGGGCCGGACTGGATTGTGTTGGTGGCATGGATCTTTCCAGGCTGCCGCGGTGGTTGACACTCGGAACTACTTGCTTCATGGCCGCTCATTTGTTGTTAAAGCGGTCGATGTCGACATAGTACAAGTACACTCACTGCATTATATAAATAACGAGCCTGCGTTCAGTTCGCTTACGGTACGGAAGTTGCATTTTGCCGTGAGTCGGTATTCAAGATGGTAAAGGTTGAATATGATGTCATGATCTAAAAGCTTTGGTGAGCAATACCCAAATGGGTCTCGAGCTCGTAATAGCAGGCTGTTCGGACAGGTTCTTTTCAGTTATAACATGGTGCACATGTATCATGTATGTTCGGCAGCGCAACTAATCAAGCTTGATTACCTAGCCTCGCAGTGCAGTGTGGATGGAACTTCATCGCGCTTTCGCTTGTGGTCAGCGAGTTAACCATAGACCGGTCGTGGTAACCGAGCTTCGATCCGCAGCCACGGGTCTTTTAACCGCGTCCCGAGCTGAGCAGCTCCTTTCCAATTGTTATCGCCTAAATCGGGGACTTTTGAAGACTCCTTTCCGGTGAAAGATGGGCCGCAGATGGTAACTCGGCCTCGAAAGGCGTGACGGAAAGCGTTGATACGTGACTTCTTGTTTAGGGCTTGGTTACGGCTTTAATTTCCGTGGGATTTCTGTGTTTCTTACAACTTAATTTCTGTGGGACACACTTGTTTCTCTGTACGCTACGATAGGCCGATTAATGTTTCTTCGTGTGGTGTACGATGTGTGGTGTACGATGTAGGTTCTCAATGTGTCGACTTGATGCGTTCTCTCCATTCGAGGCCTATTGTGTTGACAGTCCGACTGTGTCACTCGGTGAAATGGTCACAGCGAACTACAAAGGGCCTGTTCCCATCGTGCCTCTAACCGCCTCTAACCTCCTAAGCTGCTGCAACTGCTCTGTGTTAAAGAATACGACTGGACCAAGTGGGAGCAACTTGGAGGAGGTTAGAGGTGCGATGGGAACAGGCCCATAAGCTCCGATCAGCTTGCTGCGTACTCCATTGCGGTTATACTACTGTCTCGGGCCGTGAATGTCTGTCAGTTCAGAATCGTGCATTATTTGGAGAGGCCTGCATTTTTAAACGCTCAAGAGGGGGTATCCAAGAGCCAAGAGCAAGTATTGCTCTCCTTCTACATCTGCCCATGAATCTCGCGCGTCACTCGCTCCTGACCCGCCAGTTGATCCTGTCTGGCCCCGACTGCTGACCATCCGTGGTACGTTATAGAGCCTTGCGTGGTACTCTCTTCCCGTATCGAC
Organism: Semibalanus balanoides; assembly: GCA_014673585.1. NCBI lineage: Eukaryota > Metazoa > Arthropoda > Thecostraca > Balanomorpha > Balanidae > Semibalanus > Semibalanus balanoides. The sequence goes on from VOPJ01014053.1 coordinate 59,989, forward strand.
TGACGGCTCTGCGGTGCTGATCCACCAGTTGCCATTCTGGTGCCGGGACGGCCGAGGCGGTGGTCAGGTCTGAACTGGCCGACTGTCTCGCAGTGTGTGGACCGCGCCGGTTCCGCGCGTGACCTAAATCCGGGCCATTGTAAAGCCGGAGGGCCAATAGCCCCGCCGCGAACAAAACAGGGGTCTGGAAGCGAATATGGGGACCGCCTTGAAGGGTCTGACCCGCAGTTAATCTGCGAGACTCGTCCTGTGTCGATCAGAATGTCGACCAGAGTTCAGATTGGCAGCATTTATATGTTGGCGGCTGTGCATTGTATAATTACATGGATCAGAGGGAGGTTCGTTTTTTGTTTCTGTTCTTTCATGGAAAGTGTTTTATTGGTAGTACATATTGCAAATAGTTAAGATTTCTGGACAATAAATAGATCAAGGACTTCAAGCGCCCTCTCGAACAGCATTTGAGAACTAGCGACAGGGACGTAGGAACGTCACGAAAAGTTTGTGTGGGGCAGTGCAAATTTGATATCGTCTTGAGAGATACCTAACTCCCTATGGAAGATTCCTTTGCAGATTTGGGCTTTTCTCGTCTTGGCGAATCTTTTGCCATCATAAACTTTTCTCACCAAGTACAAGGACAGATTTTAGCACTGGCGGATCCAGAACGTGGGCATGGGGGCTTAAATTAAAAAATGCATTTTTTTTTTTTTTTTAAAAACTTCGGATTTGGCTCCTTGTAACCTTATTGGAACGTTTAAAGCAAACATGCCTTTGGTAAAAAAAGTTATTATATTTCCTTCTACGTTGGAAAAATGTGTCCCAATTTGCCAATTTCAAGGCGATATGGGGCTAAAGGCCCTTGGCCCCCGCCCCCCTCTGGATCCGCTAGTGGATTTTAGCACCCACAAATGACCGAAAAGTGATTGGGCCGTGCCCCCTCCCCTGTTCCTACGCCTGGCTAGCGATGCGAGAGAACGTCTGCACGGACTTAATTTTCGACCACCTTTGACGTGTCTCTCTGTAAAACTGTCCGGCCGGTGTTGTGGCGGCCCTGGAGAGGTTACAGCCGAGAGTGGTGACAGTAATCTTACCACTAAGTCTGTCTGTTACAGCCGACAGCCCACAATGAGCATGAATTATTAATTATCGCATGGCGCTGGCTTAACTTTGATCCAGAGACGACCAAAGAGCGGCTTAGCTTTGCTTGTCCTGCAGGCGATGCAGTTGTATTTCACGCATCATGCAATATGCATGTTACTGATTAACAGATATTTAACGGATATTTATAAAAGCAACCTTTGATGATGTCTTGACATGACCCAATTCACTTGCGTGTCTGGAGTTCAATTCTACGCTCTTCAAGTTTGAGCTTCATTTGGTAGTCAGACACATCAAAGTAGTTAGGTACTAGGAAATCAATACTGGGGAATTTAATTAAATAATCGCAAATACATCCAAGCATGCGTTTTGCTGCATTTCATTGCTGCGAACGCCGTGATTTAACTTGGACGACTTTCATTGCCAAGCTCAGTGTGTAGTGTGTACCCAGGTAACCACCGGTTGGCGCACCTATACAACGGTAGCACGCAAGGTCATGCGATTAAAGATTAAGGGCTTCCTGCATATTTTCGGCTTGCTATTGCTCCTGAGCACATATTCCTACCCACTACCGAGGTGGCTGTTTCCTCCAAACTTTGCACCTGTCACCGCTCATCCATTATATCATTCACTCAGCCTATGCCTACCAGCTGAAGCTTTATCGCTGTATTTCACTCTCATGACCAGGTGGTGCTGTATTGAGCCCCGTCTAAAGCCTTGGCGGCCGGCGGAATCGGGTGACCTGGGACATTGTCCGGGCGGCCGGGGTGGGCAATAGACTCGGCTGCAGCTGCCCTGTTGGTTGTTATGACGTCAGTGGCGCCCCTGCTATGATCGTATTCAGGGGCTGGCTGGTGCCGGCACCACCGCACTTATTACACGATCAGCACCTGCTTCCTAGCGGCACCACCTGGTTACACTCCGCTGTGGGCGTCAGCTCGGGTGGGGCGGGGTGGGGGTCAGGTGAGGGTAGGGCGACGCTGAGCTTCCGCCAATGATCATACCCAGCGGGCATTCATTTCCGTTCATTATCATGAACAGTGGATCAATTAAAATGAGGAATTGATCACTCATCCACCCCATCGACCTGAATATTGTGCTGGATTAGACAGTGACACGGGTTTGACGATGCGATTTCATTTTTACGTTTAATTAATCCACCATGATCGGTGCTGGCTATCTCATCGATACCGGTGTTTTGCAGTCTACTAATGTTAACCGATACCGAATGCAGTGTAAAGGAAGTAGGAACATTATATTTCCGTTCAGCAATAGTCATTAACCATTATACATGCCATTTGCATCTGTGTAGCTTTGTTATTTTTAATAAGGATTTCATCGGTCTTCTGTGACATTCTCGCCGAAGCGACGTTCTTCATTTCCAGATATGCCTAAATAAAGCCGATCGTTTCCCATCGTTGCTAAATTACGAAAATGTACCTCATGACATCCGGATTGAGGCCAGGTCCCATGTCTTTCATCATTTGGCGGAACTTGGGCGGATATTACGCAGCTTCGAGCGGTGTTTGGCAGTATTTCCGGGCTGCCTTCTTAATTCCTATGTTATTGCCTTTTCGTGAAGGTAAGCGACGACGCGGTGAAGGCTGCACGTGATTATTTGTCTCAAAATGCCGAGGACAGTGTAGTGTATTTGTTCGTGGGGTGTTGGACCACGGCTTGTCCCTACAGTCTCTGCATCTTGATACTCTGTCACATTACGACTGCCTTATACTTAATTTTCCGGATTCTGGTCTCTCTAGACAATCAGATACTGAACATTAACTACTTACTAAGGAGTTAGAATGCACACTATTTCTTTTGCCGTCTGGCTTGATATACCCTCCAGTTGACGGCTGATGGTATCGCTTCTATTGTTATCAAGCCCATAAAACCACAGAACACTCACCAGTCGTTGTTCCCAAGTCACGAGTCTAAATTAGGATGTCACGAGTCAACAATTGACGGCATGACTGTACATTGTACATTGCCGTCCAGTTCTCACGGAGTCGAATATCGCCTTCCGCGACACCCTGCGCTCTTTGTGATTCCCTTCGTGACGCCGTCTACAGCGGTTCCTTCTTATCGCCTCTGTGTCGCCAGTGCTGTCCTGGTCCCCAGTGGCCCGACCAGCCTCGAGGTCCGGATTGTTATCAGAATGTACGCTGTCGCAGGAGCATCCGCATCACGAAGAAGACTTGTACATTTTCAATTTTTCGCGGACACAGGCCGTTATTGCAGCCTCAACTTCATCGGTTTATTGCAGTAGATGTATACTAAAAACATGTGCTATGCGAGATTGGAATCCATCTGCCCCACCTGATCTCCTGAACACGCCCCTGATCGCTCGACCAGCCGGCCGCGCGGCTCGCATGACTGCCCGCCGCTCTGTAAACAATGTGGGGTGCGCGGCTACCCCGCGGCCGGTCAGCAGGGCCGCCACTGACACGGTTACCGGCATTATATCACCAGTTCCGGAGTTAATCCTCTCGTCTGCCGGGTTACTCCACCCTCGTCTGCCGTGTTACTCCCCTCGTCTGCCGTGTTACTCCACCCTCGTCTGCCGTGTTACTCCACCCTCGTCTGCCGGGTTACTCCCCTCCCCTAGTCTGCCGTGTTACTCCACCCTCGTCTGCCGGGTTACTCCCCTAGTCTACCGTGTTACTCCACCCTCGTCTGCCGGGTTACTCCACCCTCGTCTGCCGTGTTACTCCCCTCGTCTGCCGTGTTACTCCCTTCGTCTGCCATGTTACTCCACCCGTCTGCCGTGTTACTCCACCCTCGTCTGCCGTATTACTCCACCCTCGTCTGCCGTGTTACTCTACCCGTCTGCCGTGTTTCTTCCCCCGTCTGCCGTGCTGTCTGCCACGCTGACCATTGCCGTTGTCGTCGTTTCAGATCACATTGGCAAGCCCCTGGAGGACTACGTGGCCCAGTACCCGAAGGTGAAGATTGTGCGGGCGCAGAAGCGGGAGGGCCTGATCCGTGCCCGCCTTCTGGGAGCCCGCCACGCGACGGCTGATGTCCTCACCTACCTGGACAGCCACTGCGAGTGCACTGAAGGTAGGTTAAAGCAGGGTAGTCTGGTGAAAAGTCAGCTGAAGGAAGGCTGCAGGTAGATCCTGAGACAACATATATACTAAAGAGCTAACACGAATAAATCATGAAAGGTCAAATTAATACATGAAAATGCGAGAATGTCAGGATGTGGATTTTTGCGTCCTTGAGATCCACGCACACGATTGTTAAAATCGACATACCTGTATGCGGTGCTTTATTTGTGGAAGTATTTCTGTATCATTCCGAGAGATAACAAATCATCCGGACTAAAAGCTTACCTGATTAATCATTACCGACTTTTCCTCAATGCATATTTTTCCATCAGCGTCGCCGTCGTTTCTACGCTCAGCTGTGTCGTGGCTTCAGCCTTGTTACCGTGTGACCTGGCCGCCCGCCTTGTTACCGTGTGAGGCGTGAGCTGGCCGCCCGCCTTGTTACCGTGTGACCTGGCCGCCCGCCTTGTTACCGTGTGAGCTGGCCGCCCGCTGGGCGTGTTATCTGACCTCTCTGAGCCCCTACTGAGCGGGGCCAGCCGAGGTAAAGACCCGCCATTGTGTGAGTCGACCTCGGCGGTCGCCCTGAGCCTGCCGCACCGCTGTCTTGTATGCTAATGAGGAGGCAGATATAATGAAGAATCAGGGTTGAAGCTCGGCGGGGCTGACGGCAGTTTGGAGCTGCTTTGAAGCTTTTCTGTGGGAGGCGTATTGTGGGTGTGCCACGGCTCTCATGGGGTACTGTGGTTAGAGAGGAGGAGGCGAGGAACGGTTCTGAGAGTTAAGCTGCCATGAATAATCCGGATGCAGTCGCACTGGTCTGGAGTTGTAGGTAACGAGACGGCGGGAATACTAAAAAGCAGGGGTGTAGGTTCCTATTCAAATGCGGGGCTTCAGTCCCCTCCCCCCAAGTGGGACTTGAGCCCCCCTAAACTTTGATGGAAAAGTAGGTCAAATCCGGGGGACAGTATGTATTTTGTGGGTTTTGGTGGTACTAAAGCGATTTGTTCTTGCTCAGCCCCCCAACTATTCTGGAGAAGCTACGCCCCTGCTATGAAGTTCCAAAATCCGCCACATCCGCCAACATCCGACTTTGTTCAATCTGCTGAGAATGTGGCTCTTCTGCCGCTAAACATACGGGAAGACGGAACTATACGAACAGAACTACTTAACGGAAGTTTCAGCGATTCCATATCTGTAATTGGAACTTAAAAAGTCGTTTTCTATCGGCTGAAGGCAATTATCTTTCCCATTGAGTGGCAGGATATAGTTTGTTTCCGCTTCATTTCTCCCTCTGCTTCCATCACCAGTCCGGTAGTGGCCGTTTCGAGTCATTGGCAGCACATCCGTCCAGATAAGGAGCCCGCCCATCCCCCAGCTACTGCCGGCTGGTCGATCACGACTTCTGACAGCATCTCCTGTAATCTGTGCGACTCTCTCTCGTTCGGAACTGGCGCTGTTTTCAATCGGCACCGATTCCCTCCCTCGGCTCTCCACCGGAACCCGCCCGCTGCTTTATCAAACGTCAAAGTTTATTGTTTTTACGCCGTCCAACTTTTAAACGTTTGTTTTGAAAGCATTAGGTGGCGGGCGCGGTGGCGCGGCGCGGCCGAAATGGATGTGGCGGGCGGACCGCGCCACATTTGTCTTCGCCCGCGCCGCTCCCGGTGGAATAAGGCCGGCGGCGACGAACCAGGCGCGGCGGTCCCGGTCCCAGGCCCGGTCCTGGTCCCATTTCGTCTTTACAGGTGGTGGTTGCGGGGGGGAGGTGGCCCTCAACAGTTTCCTAAGATTGCAAATGTGGGTGGAAACAACACCCTGTGGGTAATATCTTTTCGTTTTTTCAGTTTTACTATGAATTGTCAAATCCCTAAATCAGGATGTGTTGGATGACTAAGCCCAACGCTGATATTACGAATGCTAATACTAACCAGTGGATGCAAAATAGTGAGGGAAGTACTGCCTTTTCCAACCGCTGATTCTGATGGGTGAACTTTGGCAAAGCTGAAAACATCCTGTGGTCTTTTTATGTTGAATTGTACACTTTTTACGGCTATTTTCGGCCCAATCTTCCATTCCGCACCCGTCTTCAAAGCAATCCTAGGACCCTGGGGTTAAATGATGTGTGAAGAGAAGTGGATGATGTCGCGATTGGGAGCACGGGGTGCGCTGTCGAGTGGCGACGCCTGTCGGCGGCGAACTTGACGCCTGTCTGCGGCGAACTCTGCGCCTGTCTGCGGCGAACTCTGCGCCTGTCTGTGATGAATGAGACGCCACAGGTGTATCGGTTTTGTCTGTGAGGGGGGGGGGATGATCGTGTCGGACAACACCGTGACGGGAGTGACGATTAAGAGGGAGACACTTGCGCTGTCGGCTTGTGCCGAGATGACGTATGTAGCCGGCAGGGACGTCCCTTTGTTCTGCGAATGGGACTGAACAGGTGTGCTAGTGCAAGTCACTCGAGCGTCCGATATACATGTGGCCGATAGGTACTGGGTGTGGGTAGCGAGACAGCGGAGTAACTCCAAAGCTGGTCCAAAGACGTGCGTGGTGTCTGCATTGCATTATCCGGATATTCGACCCGTCTTTGTCCCAAGCTTTGTCCATGCACCTGACTGCCTGTTTCGGATAAGCTGCAACAGGGGTGACGTCAATGCCACGTGACGTGATCTGCTGCTAGTCCCTGTCTAAAGCGGCGCGAGGCATGGAATCGGGGCCGGGGAAGGTTGTTAACCTCATCTGGCTGTGTTGTTTGGAAAGGTTCTCAGGCCGTCCAGAGGTGATTTATGCTGTGGTGGTTGAGACGCCTGAGGCGTGTCGTGACCGGGGAACGAGTCTGTGAGAGGAAAACTCTGCTGATATGATGGAGATGTCAACTCAGCAATGATGAGATACTGTTCAGAGGTGGTTTGGTCGGGCCGGGAAAAGGTGGAACGGTGGATCTGGCTGACGATGGGCGTCGTATGGCGACCCTATTTTTCACCTCCGAATTCGACTGTCGAAATGGTGGTGAGCTTAGAAGAAGCCTAGACATGAAGCCAGACATTCACCTTTTATTATCAAGCACTGTCTTCTGATTGTTGTCATTTTCGCTTAGCGTGTTGTGTACAAATTGGCATTTTCCCGTCAACGGAGTTTTTACGTAGCCGTTTTTTTAGACGGTTGCCGTCTGCCGAGAACTAAGTGTAGTCTTTCGACTAATCGCTTCTTACGAATCAACTACGACCTAGTTTAACAAGCTCACCAGCACAGATCAACATTCACAGACCGCAAAAACTGCTCAGTTCGGAGATTGTGATAGACCGCTCTATCGGTCTAATAAACTGATCGATGTATCGCCGCGACTTGTCCGGCAGGCTGGCTGGAGCCTCTTCTGGACGAGATTGCCAAGAACCGTACCACAGTGGTATGTCCGGTGATTCGACGGTCACGACGACACCACGCTGAGTACCATTTACCAGAAGGCGTGGGCCGTACCGTCGGCGGCTTCGACTTGAACCTGCAGTCAGTAATGGTCCCTGGAGCACAGAGGTCGAGCTGCACAGAAGGCTGGCAGGGAGTTTGGTTCCAGTCATTGGAGGATGGGAGGTTTTGCTTAGGTTTCAGCCAGAAGGAATGAGACTCTGGATGGGATTAGTCGGTGAGGATGGGCTAGGTGTCATTCAGGTGGAGTTGGTTGGTCTGGGAATCGAGATAAGGGTTCAGATGGGATGGGTTTGGGACGATGGGGCGCCTTGTGCGAGGGTACCATATGCTGGTAATTACTCCGCGGCTATGTCTGGCTTGTTCGTTATTCACAAATTATAATACATCTGGGATTATAATGTACAGTATAGTGCAAATGTTCTGTCCACTTCATCGGCACCATCTCTGTCTCTGTCTCTGCATGTCGGTGCTGCACGCAGTGGAATCCAATGCAATTACTATAGCCCTGGCCCCCGGCATCAGGGCAGGGGCAAGGACATAAATAGTTCATTTTTTCACTGCGTGCAGCACTAGCAAACAGCACCGATGGGCAATGTTGACATTTAATTAAACGGGTGTGCTTGGGCAAGACTTTTTAACAATACTTTCAAAGCTAGCTTCCGGAAGACGAAAACAAACGTCGCCCCACAGAACTAGAGGGTTTATTCGAATAGTGCGCTGAAAGGACTGCTAAGTGCTACTATCCGTTTTCACGAAGGATTTATTCGCCGGGCGCATCGACATCGGGTGGTGTCGATGAAAGTGGACAGAACATTTGCACTACACTGTACCTGACACTCATGACCATGCTAAACGACTTGCACGCACCAAGCATCTGTGTAAGTATGAGCGCCGACTGCAGCTCGCCAGTCTTCCATCTCGGCTCAGTCGTCGTCTGCTGGTCGGCTGCTGGTCGGCTTGCTGTCGGCTGAGGACCGAGTGGTGTCTGTTGATCTCTTCTCAGCTCCGTCCCCGGGGACTCTCATACTGGAGCAGTTCTGAGCGGGATTAGCGCGAATCATTTCTGGCGCCGCCGTCCTGAGCTTAGAATGTAAATGAAGCCTTCTTTTAGCCATCCGGGTCGGCCGGCCGTTTCATCCCGCCGAATGAGAGATATTTTTGTTCCCAGCAGTCGATGAATGCAGAAAGCTGAGACTGAGTTAAGCCACGCGGCGAGAAAGTGAACGCGAATTGAATAGCGTAATTTCGAACTGAAGTTGATTAACTGTACTTTCGGTAACGGAGACTGGGTTCGTTGTTTTTCGTGTCGTCAGCCCAGTATTGACCACTCGTGCTGTTTGCTGCTGCGTTTTGCTGCTATCCCCGTCGGCATGTTTGCAAGTGTGTTGGTTGCTGAGCAACTAACCGTTTAATTTTTCGTCATCCACCTGCCGTGCCGCGTATGTTATGTTTTGCATGCTATATTGTTTTGCACTCAGCTCTCCCAAGGGGCGTCCGAAAATAATTCGCACCGCCTCGCACTGCATTGACAGACAAGTGAAGTCTGTAAATCCACTCAGACCCTCAGACCTTCGTGCACAGCGGACATAACACTTTGGCTGTAATTCACTGTTAATTCAACAGTGCAATGCACGCTCTCAGCTAGTGACCGTAGTTGACAGTTCACAATCACGCCATGTTGTCCGGTGTCTCTCTGGATACCGACAGGGCTGCCGAATCACTGCTCACTGCTGATATTCATGGTGATTGAAACTGAAGGAAATTACATACTTCTGTGGCTGTCCCCGATTGGTAGGTTGTTGTTGTAGGTTGTTGTTTGAAATCCAGGTGTGGTCTGTGTTATACTCGCTGGTATAAAATAACTCTTAAGTTTGGATTGCATATATGAAGAAGGATTTTACAGATGGCTTAGCAAATTAACAAGTTAACCACAAGCAAACTATGATCATATAAAGGAAATATACTGTATCGTTATTTGTGTTCTTGTTCTTATATGAAACCTATCCGAAGAGTTACATCCAGAATCTCCTGCAGTTTTCGCGCCCGTACCGAACAGTGCTGGCTGACAGATTGCTCGGCGAATTTCGCGGACGGCACCTTCGTCAGGAAACCCCCGCCCTGCCCCCGCCCCCGCCCCCGCCCTAGAGTCGGCCGGTGTTTTCGCTGCAGCACCCACTTCCCCGCCTCTACCGCCACCACTCCTGTGTGTGCGTTTGTGTGAGTGTTATTGATGCCTGGCTGCTATGAGACACCTGCGCTGGGCCCGGAATCCAATCGGCAGGGCCGCCACTGCTGATGTCAGTGCGCTGATTAGCTGCAGTGTGGGCGGTGCACCTTAGCTACATTAGCTGCAGTGTGGGCGGTGCACCTTAGCTACATTAGCTGCAGTGTGGCGGTGCACCTTAGTGCAGTGTGGGCGGTGCACCTTAGCTACATTAGCTGCAGTGTGGGCGGTGCACCTTAGCTACATTAGCTACATCGTGGGCGGTGCCCGTCAGCGCTTCGACGCGTCTCTCCCAGTCGATACTGTTTGGTTTGGTTGGGTAGGCGGTGGGTGGTGGACGCGTCGAGGATGATATGGTGATGGATGTGTGGTTGATATCTATATAGTGGACAATCATTAGGACACCTGGTATATCTATTACAAATTATTTGGTGGTAAATAGTGGTATTCGCTGGCTATTCGTCCACGGTAGATGAGTGACCCAATTTTCGCTCTAGCTCCAATCGTCAGTGAAAGTTGTGCTGTGCATGTTTTGTAAATCAGTTATCATAATTATGTGATGTAGGTAGTCTATAGGTTGTGATGTTGTGTGTGTCTGTGTGTGTGCAGTCTAATGTGAAGATAGTCTGTATGTTCTGTATCTGACTGCACTATGACAATGGTGTCAGCACTCGGTGGTAGTCAAACCTTCGTATTATGGGCTGATTTGATGGATCAATTGTAATGCCATGGAGCCTGAAGCGAGACTCAGGTGGCAGCTACAGTCTTTGGTGTCACCTGGATATTGCTGTGCAGCTGAGCATAATCGATTCCACAATTACAATGGATTACCGTGTACAGAATAGATTCCTCGTCAAACATCGGGTGACTTGGCTACATTTACTTCTCCATTCTGCTCGTCTTTGACTTGCCGTCTAGCTAAATGTATGTTTAAGATCTACTATGGGAGGATTCCTGAGGCCATTCCGTGCTAAACCCCCGTTGATGGACCTGCCATTTTCTTAGATTAACGCCTCGGGAGTGAATAACGACGCAAAATCCATTATCCGTTGTAGAAGTTTCGTGTTAGTCGTGACGCTGGTCTGTCCTCAGATATGTCTGCGTCATGTAGGTATGCGTCTGTCACGTGGGTATGACGTCACATGACTTTGTCTGAGTCTCTGACCAGTATGCGACTCTGAAGGCCGAGAGAAGTACTCGTGGGCGGTGAAGCTGAGAGAAATGTCACGGCCGTCTCCACAGTCCCTGGGTTGCCTTAATGCCTAAATACCGGTGGTGTGCGCCATTTGTGCGGCCTTAATTGTACGAAACCCACTGCTGTTACGCCAGCGGTATTGTCATTATCACGCTTCAACGATAAAGTCACACCAGATCGGGTGGATGTCTAGTATTTAGGCTACTCAATGTCTTGCCCTCGTTTGAGGAAAGTGGGACGTAAAAACTGTTGGTCGCGATCGCTCTAACTACTTTGCTCTCACTTTGAATTACTAACTGTTGAAAGCCACTTTTTGTTCTTTACCAATCCATTTGTTAGCCAGGCATTTGCCATTCATGCTTTAAGACCGCTCTTCGCGTAGAACACTTGAATCCACCGCAGGTTTTCTATATTTTTGGTTTGCTGACGGTTCTGAAAGGCCATTTCGTGATGTTATGACTGGTCTCCTGCCGGCTTTGATTTTGTTGGCTTGAAGCAAACATAATGCCGTGTTTTGTTGGAGTATGCCTGGATATGTAAAGTCCGGAAGAAGAAACGCTTCCGTGGCCCAGAAAACAAACTCAGGCATGCTGTTTGAAGAAGCGACGTAGGTTGAGATGAAAGTGCTGAAAGCTGTCTGGTTTTGGCATAGCGCTTCAGCATTGGTTTTTACTGATAACTGCATCGCCTTTTTCATATGTTGGTTTGAGCCATTTCAATATCTCATGGGGACATGTATTCTTATACCTTTCTTTTCCTTCGGTATAGGTATGTTTGGAAATCTAGTGTCCAGTGGCAATCGATGTAAATGTGGTATTTGTTTCGCCAGACTTGGCCATTTGATTCATATGGGTGAAATAACGCTTCACAGTGTAATGTGTATCGACCTTATAAGCAATAACCTGGCGAGCGCCGTCGGGATTTGTAATACTGTGCCATATATTTTATATAGGTATAGGTGATTACTATAAGTAAACTACTCGGATCGTGCATAAAATAATAGACGAAATGCAATGGGATGTTATGCATCGGCTATGATCATTACGTCGTTACACTGCTACGTTGGTACCTTCTAGTTTCGATATGTTGCTCGCAATATTGCACGACATTAGCATTGAAGAGACGTCGATGTGGAGCATCAGTGTCACGATCGGTCGTCCGTCCCCACTCTGAATATTACCAGGACCTGTATAGGCCACTCGACTTACCACGACCCTCGTTGCGGCAACAACAACAAAAGGAGCGTCCGTTTAACAAAAGGAAACCGACCAGACGGAAACCGACCAGACGGAAACCCGTCTATGCGTTTTTTCTTCAGTTTTGGGCTCTTCTCGTTTTGGCGAACCTTTTTCCACCAACCATTTTTTTTTCTCACCGACCATCTTACAATATTTCAGCAAAAAATGGCCCAAAAGTGAGGGGACCATCTCCAATCACCATGGTTCCCCGCCTCCTTGTTCCTACACCTATGCGGCAACTTAGTCAACAGCATCACTGATCACGTTTTGCAGCCCCGTTGTAAGTCGGTGACCGCAGGCTGCTCTGTCCTCCCCCTACTTCTCTCCGAGCTGACGGCGTACCCCCCCCCCTCTCACGTTCCAGTTCAACTGGCACGCCATCCCAGAGCGGGAGAAGAAGCTCCACTCGCACCCTTCCGAGCCGGTGGCGTCGCCCACCATGGCCGGAGGACTGTTCGCCATCGACCGGAAGTGGTTCGAAACGCTCGGTACATACGACGAGGGATTCGACATCTGGGGCGGCGAGAACCTCGAGCTCAGCTTCAAGGTGAGAGCGTGGGAGTATTCTTTGACCGACAGCGTGGGTTCGAGTCTCGGGGAAGGACTTGGGCTTTTGTAGTTGTGGGGTTCTTTTCCAGACGTCAGACGTCAAGTTGAATACATTTATTGAGTAGCAGGCAGAGTACGTCATACGTGGATAACGCTTCATCACGTCATCCTCTTTCCCTTGCGCTATTGTTCCATACTTAAGTTTGTTGTTTGACACATAAAATGACATGTCATTTAATCGAACGTGCACGTTTATTTTACTCATGCGTGGGTTAAGGACGCCATCTGTAACGAGGTGACACATTTTGTTGGCTTGCACTACGAACTCATACATGCCTCCACATTCAATGAGATCAGACATGCATTTGCACTGGATACCACAACTGGCGTCGAAGCTGGATGTGAATTCTGCGACCTACATAAGGCACTGTGTTTTGAAACAGGAACCAGTTGGATCTGCGCCTCTGCGGAGTAGTTTTGCCACAGAACAAGGCAGATAGCCGTAACGGTCGGTAGCGTTGTGTGCAAACCTGTTCATTGTCAGGTATAGTATATTACCTCACACGTTAGTGCTGCCTTGTGACACTAGTGGCTAGGTCGTATGTATAATGCTTGAACTTCGCCGGCTGATGTTCTTGTGCAGTTTTTCAATCGTAGATTCTCGTTGACATGTCATCGTTGCGAATTCATCAACATGCTCCTGCTTCACAATTATGCAGAACTTTGGTTCTTTCCTTGGGGAACTTACGTATTATTGTGTTGAGTAGTATCGATTTTAGTAGGCATATTTGCTCGAGTTATTCCGCCCTCCAGAGCGTATCAGCATAGCGTTTGGACGTTCGACCCGATACAAACTGTTTGCCTATAATTTTATGGTCTGTAATTACGTTCATTTTTGCCTCTGCGGCAACACAGCTCGATGCGATGCTTGATAATAGCCGTTTTTCTGATGTAAATTGCAGCAACAAGTATACATCGTTTTCTCAATAACCTCGGCACTAGAGTTCGACATGGCTGAACTTTCCTTTGGCCTAGCCGCCCCACAGTCACAGCCAGCCACAGCCACTCGCAAACGTCAATGGCTGTCCGTTGTCCAGCCGTGAGGATTTGTCTAAATCCATATTATGCGTTTATTTTCAGTCTACTGTTATGGCAACATGCCAAGGCTTTTTTAACCGTGATTGGTTTCATAAGATTGATGCAAAAAACAATCCCCAGGTAGATTATGCAGTTACAGCCGTAGCCATAGCCATGATCTATAGGTTTTCCCGTCCTGCCGACCCCATTAGCCGTGGGGTTGGGCCGGCCATAGGGAAAGCCGCTCCATGAAGACCTCTACTCGGCATTTGAAGTGTTTCAATTTTTAATGGGAATCAGTCGGAGGCATCGACGGAAAAAACAAAACAAAAAACAAACTGCAGTGCAGCGACAGATGTTCTTTCTCTTGAACAATCAAAATGGCACTGCAACCTCATTTTATCCTCCAACTTAGCAAACACATTGCTGTATTTATTGGACACATTGTAACCGCGAGCTAGCGTCACCTGTTCCTGTGGAGTAGTTGTCCTCTGGACGTACATCCCTTGGACTGACTCGAGTCGGGTGCTCCGGGCCGCGTGACATCCCTCGACCTCCCGAGTCCGGTGGTGGCCCTCGGATTCCGCTCGCTCTCTCTCGCTCCGTCGCTCCCGGCCTCTCTCGCTCGACTCGCTCTCTCCCGCTTGCACTCCCATGACTCGAGTCGGTGCTGGTAGCCCCCTCTCGACCATACATCGACGTCGGTCTAGCTCTGGCGGACATCCACTGACTCGAGTCCCGGTTGACTCCGGACCGTCGACATCCATGACTCGATCGGCTTCCTGGCGGGCACATCCACTTGCACTACGAGTCGCGTGCTCTGGCCCCCGCGCGACATCCATGACTCGAGTCCCGGCTGTCGGGCCGTGCCCCCTCATGATCGAGTCAGGTGCTCCGGGCCCTCTCTCAGTCGCGCGTGCTTCTGGAGCGGACATCCATGACTCGAGGTCGGTGCTCCGGCAACCGTCGGCACATGCGCATGACTCGAGTCGGTTGCTCTGTCGTGGCGTGCGCCTTCCATTACCCGGCGCGACAGTCGTAAACTGCCTGCGTCGCCTTCAGCAACGCTACGCGCGCACCGACTGGCGCGCCGTGGATTGCTCGCGTCGTCAGCGGCGCTCCCAAGTCACGGGTCGTGCTGGTGTCCGAGCTGCCTACTGCGACGACCGTGCGGTGGCGGTACTGGATCGGTGGCCGCTGATTCGATTTGACGTTGCCCCGCGCGTACCAGGCGTGATAGCCGGACAGCACGAGTTGAGGGTGCGCAGTACAGGCTCTCCGCTGCCTGATCGCTTGGGGTGAACTCGTGGACGCGGCGTCTCTTAACGTAACATCGGCGCTCTCTCTCTCCTCTCTCCTCTGCTGCCTGGCCGGGTACACAGTACGACGGCAACCGCGCGCAACTGGCTCTCTTCTTCTCTCACGCGCTCTCTCTGCCTCAGCCGACATCACCATTCGTTCACTCACTCAAAGTTACACAGCCCACAACATCGCGTCGCCCGCTGCACCTCTACTATGACTGTAATTCCGTCTATTTTGATTGTCAAATGTGTCATTCGACACCGTGAGCCCTGCTGGCCTGTGATGACGTCGATAAGCCACCGCGCCTCGCGCTCGCTGCTCTCTGCTCACGCTTAGCGGAAGACGGCACTGCCATGCGCTCTATGTCCTATTCATGGCTCTCTTCGCTCGCTCAGGCTCTCGCTTCTCTCTCGCCCTCTCGCTCGCTTCGCTCTCTCGCGCCGACATGTAGCAACAGGCGAAGGTATTGCGCGTGGCAGGTCAATCAGCAGTGATATATGACCAATGGAGGAGCTGCATTTCATCACGCTTCCTCTGTGTGTTACTACCCAGCTTATCGCTCGGAGGTCACTGTGATGGCTGCATGACCTCCGCCACTCCCCTGGCAGTGCCCTTCCCGCGTCACTGGTGGTGACCCGTCCGACCTCTGGCCCTCTCCACCTCTCCGCTCTCCTCCCCATATCTCTGGCAGCGACCCCCCATTGACCCCGTCCTACTCTCTCCTCCCCGTGTCGCTGGCGGTGACCCCGTCTGACCCCGGTCTGTGTCTGACCCCCGTCTGACCCCCGTCTGACCCCCGTCTGACCCCCGTCTGACCCCCGTCTGGCCCCAGTCTGCAGACCTCCGCGTCTCCTAGACCCGTTGACCCGCTACTGAGACCCCCCGTCCCCCCTGCACCCCGTCTGACCCCCGTCTCACCCGGTCTGACCCCTCTCGCTCTCTCCTCTCGTCTCTCTCTTGACCCCGTCTGTCCCATCCTCGACCCTGTCTGACCCCGCTCTGCTCTCCCGTCCTGACCCGTCTGACCTCTCCTCCCAGACGTGGATGTGCGGCGGCACCCTGGAGATCGTGCCGTGCAGCCACGTGGGCCACATCTTCAGGAAGCGCTCGCCGTACAAGTGGCGCTCCGGCGTGAACGTGCTGCGCAGGAACAGCGTGCGTCTGGCGGAGGTGTGGATGGATGACTATAAGAAGTACTACTACCAGAGGATAGGCTACGACACGGTTAGTATCTGCACAGCTGGCGGCTAGGGTGCGGTACGCTCAGTTGGTGGAAAGACCGGCCCAGTGGGCAGGGACATAGCTGGGCTTCTTCCTAATCGCTGCAACATATGCATTGAAGCTTATTTGACAAGCGTACAGCGATTATTTCCCCTGCCGTCTATAAGTATTCATTGCAAAGAGTGCTGCAACTATGTCGATGGAGAGAATACTATGGATTTTGCGCTAAGGTCTAAATCCCGTATTAACAATCTTCGTTGTAAAACATTACCTTTTCACTGAGACACGATAATACTTTATCAACGTCAAAGAGATCAATAACACTTTATAGAGACGATATGAGACGATAATACTTTAACAATGTGTAACGAGAAGCGATACTATAGATATCAACGTGTAAAGAGACACGTTGATAGTCTAATATACCAGACAGAGGTACCTAGTACCTACCGTCTCGATCTATCACGAACCCCGCGCGCCAGTCCAGCTGACGCCTAACAGATCCATCCTCATCTGTACCGTGTTTATCACACGTCTCAGGGGAACTACGGCGACCTGACGTCACGGAAGGCGATTCGGGACCGGCTCGGCTGCAAGTCGTTCCGGTGGTTCCTCGACAACGTGTACCCGGAGCTGTTCATTCCCGGCGAGGCCGTCGCCAGTGGAGAGGTATGTGATGTGTAGTGTGTACACCGCGCTCTGCTAGTACGCGGTACCTCCAGGGGTACATCCGAGAGGTGTTCCTGTTTCAGGGGCGCTGCAGAGCTGGTACATGATATGGATGTTTCGATGTTTTATTTTAGATTATGGGAATCTGAGGGGAGCATAGCTTGACGATCGATAAAATGCATGTATGTGTCTTGCAATTACGCTCGCTTCTGACCTTGAAAGCATTAGTGTTGTTTCTACCGAGAACAGCCGCAAAACATGGCTGCGGTTATTCGCATAGCTAAGCCCTCCGCTGTCTGCTTTGTGTTCACCGGAAATACGCTATTTGGCCTGAAGTCACTGCATTTTGCAGACCTGTTCAGTGTTCATGCTCGTTCCCCTGGCTGCTTTTGAGAGTGCGGCTACGCAATTCTTTGTCTCGTCTGGGGACAATTAACTTAACTCTGTCATCTAAAATGATGGTTGAATGATGTTTGTTTGAACGTATGCAAATAATTTATAGAGTTTGGGCGACCTTTCATGAATGCTCAATGACATGATCCAAGTTTATTTGGGGAATCGCGTTCTTAACTGTTTTTGGGGCATCAGTCGTTGCATGATACTGCAATCTAGCATCGACCTAATTATATATGATATAACTCATGCATCATACTGAATGTATCCTTGCCAATGTTTTTATTGATACAAACATGCTTGTGTCCCTATGATTTTGGAGGAGCCGTATTGTTGTTGCATTTGTGTACCCTGGTCGTCACCCTGGCTCCCCTGATTTTGACTCCGGTTCTGCGGGACGCTGGACGAGTCGCGCTGTTACCCCCCCTCCCCACCCCCTTTGCATGGTCCCTCTTCTGCCTCCTGTCTGCTGTGACGTCATCAGCGGCAGCTGCTGCATGTGCTCTGACGCTGAGGACTGTTCCTCCTGCGCTGCTGCTAACAACGTGCCTACTATGGGCCTGCTCCCGTCGCACCTCTAACCTCCTCCTCCAAGTTGCTTCCACTTGCTCAAGTCGTATTCTTTGACACAGAGCAGTTGCAGTTGGAGCAGCTTAGAGGAGGTTAGAAGCGCCACGGAAACAGGCCCTATGTTGCCCTGTCGCTCCACGACTTAAAACCCCCCTGCCGCTGCCTGGCTGTATAATAACTGCAGATTCAAACTGAGAGATATTGGCGTCCATGCTGTGATAGTAATGCTTTGTGAGCCAGCCATACGCTATTCTCGTGTCCAGCATGTTTTGCGATCCGGCGCATGCCTTTGTGATATACGCTCGCAAACTGCTCTTTGTACCCAAGGTTCGGATAGCATGTCTGCATGGATGTTTATAAACAGGAAATTATTGCATCATAAGATTACCACGGTGGTTATACTGATACTTTGTCTATTTATCTGCTGGGTGCTCTCCGCTGTGCTGACCTTTGCGGTGTGTGTTTCTGTGATAGGACATTGTATGTCAGGCAATTTTACGTTATGCAAGGAACTTTGTTATGCGCACTGCTTTGTGAAGTGCACATCTGAAAAATCCAATTTCACCATAAAATCTTCCATTCTTTATGGTTAGTTCTTCAATTCTTCATTCATAATATACATATTTGAATATTGAAGTGCAGTAAGCAAATATTCTTTGAAATATGTGTGTCGCTTTCTATATGCTAGTCATGTATGCTAGTCATGTATGCTAGCAAGTGTGAGTAGCCTGACGATTTTCTGCTTATCAGTTTGTCGTGTTACACGTTCATGTAGTCAGATTCAGCCGCTGCCATGCTTGCTGGGTGAAGGCACTACACTACCAACACATTGTACAATGTACATATACTCTGAGAGCCGGCGGGCATGCTCCCGGGGTCAGTGACCCGACCTTGACCCCAGTCCTGAGCAGCGTGACCTCTGGCGTCCGCAGATTCGCAACTTGGGCTCAGCTGGTGCGGCGAAATGTGCTTCGCGATAGTACATGTCTGTGTACTCCGCCAGGCAAAAGCGGCATCTCGCTCGGAGAGACCTCTCCACAAAACCTGTGGTCTGTTCCCCTTGTCAATTCATAGCTGGGCAGAATTCATGAATCCCCGGATCCGCTGGGAATCATAGATCCGAGGTGACCTTCAACCAGGCTACGACTGGACAAAACTGTCTAGTCTCTCGGCCCGACCCTGGGGACCGTCGTCATTCGGCGACGCCAGCCAACACCTTGGACTACGGAATCGATAGCGAGATTCCTCTTCATGATCCTTTACAAAGCGATATTATATCGAATCCCACCGCCGAACACCCGCGTGCTGCGCTGCGAGACTCCGGAGTATCGCAGGCCAAATGTCGCCAGTATAGGTGTCCGGCTTATGGCTCAGCTGTAGCAGTAACGGCGGTTGATCCGTGTTTCTCACGTTCCTCTGCGCGTCCGTGGTATCGCGTATCTGCCCTAGGAATTTCGACGACACCCGGTCATTCAGCGTACATTGGCGATTTTGATTGCTACACTTTATCGCGCCCTAAGATCTGTATGAAGAAGCAGACCAAGTTGTTAAGAGACACGCGTAAACGGTACCGCTCTGCCGACTACGGCCGTGCGGAAATCAGTGTCTTTCCGTTGCAGGTCGCATTGCGCTGCTGTGGTACATCAGTCAATTAAGTGACAGCTAAAACATTGAGGCAAACAATAGAGCGTCAGCCAATCACCTATTGAGAATATGCAAGAACTGCTTCGCAATATGTACTACTTATAAGACGTTATGATTGAGAATTGTTTTACTGTAATAGTTAGAATGTTAGTTATAATTCCAATAGTTGAAATGGGTCGTATGCGGGCGGAGTATCAACACAGCGCTGAAATCGGCCCCAGTTACAATGAACTCTGACCCTGCGTCCGACACAGCACCCACACTGCTTCAAACCACCCTGCACTGACCCGAGTATGTATCTCTGAACGTGTTCAGTTCTGGATGCTGAGCAAGGAGGGTGAGATCCGCCGGGACGAGGCCTGTATGGACTTCTCCGGCACCGAGGTGGTCCTGTATCCCTGCCACGGCTCCAAAGGCAACCAATACTGGACGTACGACCCTAAGGTGAGCCACGTCACAGAGGCTGTGCTCGCTTGCTGTACTGAGTGTCGTGTGATCCTGTCTGGTTTTGTTCTGGTGACGATAAGGTGCGGTTGCTGGAGTTGTGCTACATGCTGGTAGCTGACACTAACCGGTCGTCAGCAGTGACCCAAGTTGTGTCGACTTGGGTGGTAAATGACACCCAAATGATAATAATTTTCGACTCTCACAGTCCCCATGTAATAAATAAATTTTCCGCTACCAAACTACGAATTGTAATATTGATTTTGACAAAAAGACATGACTTCAATAATTTGACTCTACTTTATAATAGCTCTACAGGATTTCAGCCATATCTACTGCTTTGTCTACATAATTGTACACTCTCATTGGCTTTTTTGTCTGGAATTTTCCACTCTGACACCCAAGCAAAAATGTGATCTTGGGACACTGGTCGTCGGTCACAATCTCCACAACGTGCTCTCGTGTTCCAGACACACTATATCCAGCACGGTTCGAGTAAACGGTGTCTGGGGCATCACGGAAGACAAGAAGAAGCTCACCATGCAGGAGTGCTCGTCGGTCGACAAGCGGATACGCTGGAACCTCCAGAACTATGACGAGTCCAAGCTGTTGTAACACTGGTGAGTGGCTGGCACCTTGTATATGGTCAGGTCTAGTGACTGCACTGGTTGATAGTGTTTACCTGTCGCGTGACGATCCCTTTTGCTGTGATGGTAAAAAGGGATAAGGTCATGCTTCAGTCAATATCCAAGTCTGAGATGCTCTCGCAATTTGTTGGCGAGCTTATTTTCACCTGTGATCATGCCTAGTGTGTTGTGCTTATGACATGCTATTCATTGTGCTCGGCCTAAGTACGTCATCAGACAATCAAACATTGTATCATGCACATAGCTTTCCTGCTAGTGCTGTGCCTCTGTAACTCGACATGCTACGCTGCTCACTCTTGTGCTGTTAAATTGACGCACCTTCCTCTCTCTGTTTCCAGTGCGTTCAGTATTTATGGGCGGAGTGGGGAGAGTTGTCGGTAGCATTCTCACACCATACTCAGCGCCGGGGCGGCCCGGCGGCCAGCTCAATGATCCCGGACGTCTGCGTGTGTGTGCGTGTCTGTGTGTGCGTATGTGTGTGCCTACTGTATATCTTCGCCTCAACCCGCCAGTCACTAGGAAATGTGCAGACTAGGAGCTCAGGGAGCACTGGGTGAGTTGAGAACAGCTGGAGAAGTGATTGCAGTAGATATTAGTAAACGGAAAAGAGTGCATAAAGAATGTGGTCATACTTGTCTAACTTCAGCCACACAGCTAACTTCAGCCACACTGCTGCACTCATCGGGCATACGTGCCTTTTATGTTGCTTACATATTCCTTCCTGACTAAAGCATTAACACCTTGCATCTTATCTCTTGAACCTACTTGTTTCATTCATTGGATTTGCAACTTTTTGAAACTAAGTCATCATTGGCAACTCAGGATTTATCGTTTGGTTAAACTTTGAGCATCAGCTGCCCATTTATACCGTGCACTTACGCAACTAATGATTCGATTTCTCCCGTCAGATGGCGCTGACACCGACTGTGAGCCCTCGTCGCACTGAGAAGAAGAGGCGCGCGGCCAGGAACCCTCCCATCGAGTGCGAGATTCGAGAGGCGCACGGTCGGCGGACAAACCCTCCCACTGCCTGTGGACGAGATCCGCGCGGTTACGGTGTCTCGCTCGCTGGTCAGCCGAGAGACCTGGACTCCTCAGTGACTCAGTGAGGCCTGGACTCCGCGACACGTGACCTGGGACTCTGTGCCCGGTGGACTCAGCGCGAAAGGTGGACGCAGTGAGCGCCGGGCTGGCAATCGTGTGTCGGTCTGAACGCCCGTGCTAGTGGATACATTGTGTCGGGCGTTGTGCAGTGGTAGCCGTGTGTGTGTGTGGCGCTTGAGGCCGCTGCTCTATCGGCCTGGGTGGGTCTAGGTCGGGCCGGTGTGGATGTTTGAGCGTTGGGACGAACTCGAGGCCAGCGGGCGGGGACAGTCGCCGCTGTCCTGCCCTGAGAGAGGGAGAGAGGGACTGCGGGTAGAGTGGGACACGTGCTCGTCGGTCCGCGGACCGCGCGCTGTCTTTCATCGTAGCTTATGTGTGACTGAGAGCGGGTCCTGTCCCCGGGGCCGGCACAGGGCCGCCGCCAGAGGCTCTGTGAGAGACTCTGGCAGACTCTGAGACTTCGGTAGACTCCGTGAGAGACTCTGAGAGGCTCTGAGAGGCTCTGAGAGGCTTGAGAGGCTTGAGAGGCTCTGAGAGGCTTTGAGAGGCTCTGAGAGGCTTTGAGAGGCTCTGAGAGGCTCTGAGAGACTCTGAGAGACTCTGAGAGACTCTGATAGACTCTGATAGACTCTGATAGACTCTGATAGACTCTGAGAGTCTGTATGTGACTGTGTGTCCCAGCTCAGCTGTGATAAATAGGTTTTGTACGGCCGGCCGCTTCCCCCTCCGCCGACCGCCCGGAACACTCAGCACCAGACTAGGTGGATGGTCGCCAAAACCCTGCTACCAACTGTCGGCAACTTTCAAGTTTTTGTTATCGAACAAATAATTGAAACATGTATTCTTTGAAGCTCTTGGAGAATCGTATGTACGAGTGTCTTACAATCTGAGATGGAACAGCAAAGTTATGTAATATTTTTAGCTGTCAATTTATACTCACATATTTTCCAGTACATACGTTTTACATTGCATTTGTAACACAAACAGGAAGTTTCCAGCGGTTTCTAGCAGGGTTTTGGTGGTTGTTGGCTCTGGTCGTATTCAGGACTTACCATATCGTTTGTATTGGACCGAGCTGTTAATGCGTACACGCCGAACCCATATCAATTGACTGCGCGGCGAATGATCCTTCGAGAACATTCCAGTCACGCGAGTTACTTTGTAGTGGGGATTTTCTCGAGTATTTCTGCTGTTAGTTCTCCGTAAAGGATGAGATGAATTGTGTTGATTTACTACCTATAGGCCTCTACAGGATGTGAGAACGCATCTGACCTGTGCGACCCTGGCAATTTGTTAGCACGCGTGTCCATGGGGTGTGCGACGTGTGTGCGTGTGTGTGTGTGTGTGTGTGTGTGTGTTTTGTCATTCTTTGACATGTTTCCGTCTGCCTCGTGTCGCTTGCGTTGGTCATGGAGTCCCTGTTGAGCGTATACAAAGTGGCAGAGTCCACTCTTGTTCTGCATCGTGGTTGTTTGTCGTTGGTGGTTGTGCCGGAACAGCGGACTGAGACAGTACACTTCAAGACCAACACCGAAATAGACCGGTCACGTCAGAACATAAGACCAAATAGGTGTTGACTGTTGACTTCATGAAATTTACATAAAACCACAGCCTAACGGATCAATGCAGCCTACATGCTGGACTCGTCTGTATCTTGAGCTCTGAATTCCGTGTCCGGGGGGTGGTGTGTTGCAGAGAACACGAAAACGAGGTGTGAACAGTGAACACTGGTAAGTGGTAGTCACCACGAGCTGGGGCCCAAACCCACACCGACTGGAACACACCATAGAGCGCGTAGTAGTCGGGCTACGTCGTGGACTCTTGGCTAACTGAGCCACTGGGGAGCGATATCTATGCGCTTCCTCTATGCGTCCTAACAGAGACGTTTGCAATGTGTATCTTCAAACTTCGCCACGATTCCAATGGGAGGAACTTCGATACGATACCAGTGGGAGACACCGCTCAAAAGCTTAGAAATCCTACCGCAAGATGTCACTGAACTCGGTCGGGCCGATTGCGCGGCGGCTCATACCAGCGTTTTAGCGGCGTTGACCCTTCTTTGAGCCCTGGGCCTTGATCGCTCGATCAAAAGCGCAAGCGCAAGCTCCATAGCCCCTATGCAACGTTCGGCCCACGTTGGGCAGAACGTTACATAGGAGCTATGAGGCTTGCGCTTGCACTTGCGACACGTCGAGCAGGGCCCAGCATGCGTCGATTAGTGAAGGTTCCGTGTCGGCTGTCGCTATCTCTGGACTCTTGATAGGTTCTGAGGTTCAGCGTGGCGTTAGCATTTTGACCCTTCTCTGGTCCCTGGTGTATCTTTTGGTCCCGATCGGTATGAAAGGCGAAACGGTTCCATTCCCGATTGGCCTGCGTCGGTTGCTGAAGGTCTTGACTCCTGAGTCGCTATCTCTGATAGGTTCTGAGTTTCAGCGTGGCGTTTTCGGATCTTCTTTGGGCCCGATCGGCATGAAAGGCTGAATGGCACCACCACAAGAGCGTAGCTTTCGAATGGTGAAAGAATGAAGTATCTATCGTGCGGAGTTGCATAGTTTCAGCGTCGTAGTGAACTTTGGCAATGCAATCTATATACCCTCGCACACCGTTATCGGCCCGAACGACATGCGCGCTACCTGGTGGTAAGAATAACGTGGCGCCTCTCATTGGCCGTAAGTTTACCGCACGATG
Organism: Semibalanus balanoides; assembly: GCA_014673585.1. Taxonomy (NCBI): domain Eukaryota; kingdom Metazoa; phylum Arthropoda; class Thecostraca; order Balanomorpha; family Balanidae; genus Semibalanus; species Semibalanus balanoides. Next base: position 84,525 of record VOPJ01014053.1, read on the forward strand.
GAATGGCCAAAATGCCAACCAGAAAGCCCACGTGAACTCTGTACAAATAATATATTTCCCGCGTATGTGATACGTATACTGGCGTCACCGCTGTAGGCGACCTGTGACGTCACCGATCGATGACCTGTGACGTCACCGCGGGCGGTGACATTAACATGATGACGTCACCGCCGGCGGTGACCAGTGACGCGACACCCTGACGGCGGCTGGACGACTTGAGCGACCTCTACATCAGAGGTGCGTGTGGCAACCACACACGAGCCAACACACGGTGAATTTACGCAGGTTTGGCAACCAGCAACACAGTACAGCAATGAATAACTCCTAGCAAACGCACCCGCAAATGTCCGTCCGGTCAGCTACGTACAGCAGCGAGCGGAGAGCCGATTATTGATGCTCGGTGGAGCGACGTTCGACACAGATGGCAGCACAAGTATTGTCTTTGCTCACTCGCAATGTGATTTGGTGAGTGGCACGCTGCCAGCTTGTACCAACGTCCTTCAACGCCCGGCGCCGCCTGGCCATGTCAATTTCAGTATTCAGTTCTTGTCGTGGCTTGGTCCAACAGTAAACCTGGATGGTGACACGAGAATACACGCACACTCGCAAAGTCGCACGACCCCACATGAGGTCATGGCTGAGTAACAGGCCTACAAAGCGGCTGGAACGACCAACGAGCCAACATAACACCACAACACGATGGCTAGTGTTTGATTGTGTAATGTTTCACTCTCTCCGCGCCGTGTTTCAACAACCTCCACCTTTGGCGCCGCTCGCCTTCGGTCCACGGCGGCTCGCGCCACCGCCCAACGTCCGCGACACGGGCGACATCTCGCGGGCCGCCGCGCGCGCCGTCTAGCGGTGGCGGCTGACTAGCTCGGTTTGTCGGTCGCCTGGTCGTGGCGTGGTTACTTGACGCCACCGCGGTGGCCGCGCGGCCTGCGAGGGCTGCTAGTCTCGTCGTCGCTCACATAGCCGGTGTTGTTGTACATCTCGAGCAGCGAGAGCGGCGCCGACTTGGCGCGGTGCGCGCGCCGGCCACCGCTGGCCGACGTGGCGCCCTTGGACGCGCCCTTGGACAGGCTGCTCTCGATACTGTCCTCGCCTGAGGTGCCCAGACCGAGGTCCTTGTCAAGCACCGTCTGGCCCACCTTGGGCAGCGCCGGCGGCGACTCCTCAGCCACGGTGAACGCTCCTGACGTCAGCTGGGCTGAGGAGTCGGTGCGAGCGGTCCGGTGCGACTGTGGCCGCGGGATCCGCAGAGGCGGCATGTCACCGTTCTTCCCGTGCAGCGTGACTATCTGCCCGCCGTTGACGAAGAACGTGCCGTCGGCGGTCGGCAGAGCTGACGGCGCTGCCGGCTTCACCTCCATAGGCTCGACGTCCACGTGCGCGCCGCCGCAGCAGTTGGAGCCCGGTCCGAACAGCGACAGGAGCACGGGCAGCAGGAAGATGCCATGCATCATGCCGAAGAAGATCACCAGGAAGTTGGTCTTGAAGAACGTCACGAAGATGTAGGACGGTGCGAAGTAGAGCGTCGACACGCCCAGGATCGTGGAGAAGCCTCCCTGCAGGATCGGTAGTCCCAGCGCGTGGAGGCAGTGCCGGACCCTTTCATCCGCCGTCATCCCGTGCGCGGCCATGTACGCATAACTGATGTGAGCAGAGAAGTCCACGGAGAAGCCGATGCACATGATGAGGTTGATCATCGAGATGCTGTCGAGGTTGACGCCCCAGAGCGTCATGTAGCCGATGACGCCGATCTCGATGCTGAGGATGCTAAAGGCGACCCACAGCGAGCAGACCGGGTTCGGGATGAAGATCAGTGAGACCACACACATGATGCCGGCCGCGATCGAGATGGACTGGATGGAGACGGTGCGAACCAGCACGAACTGTGGACAGACGGGGTGGGGAGCGGTCAGCACGAACTGTGTACAGACGGAGTGGGGAGCGGTCAGCACGAACTATGGACAGACGGGGCGGGGAACTGACAACCGGGTGCAAAGCTCTCTGTGGATATGATTCAGCTCAGCACTCGGTGCTGGTTTGTAAGTGATGTAAGTCGTTACAAACTTTAAATAATAATACTAAAAAAATGGACAACAATATCAACGTTAGCTGAGATGTCATCTGAAACGGTGCCATCATATGAAATCACGGTGTGTCCTCCACCGACCTGGTCGAAGAAGACGAAGAGCGGATGGAAGATGGAGCACTCGAGTTCGGAGTCCTCGCAGATGCGTCGCAGTTCCAGCATCATGTCCTTGTCCTCCAGCGTGTTGTTGATGTGCTTGGTCTGGATGATGAAGCGACTGGCGATGATCTGACCGTCGTCGTCGAGCGCTACATCCAAGCTAATCGGGCTCGACCCCGTCAGGAACATCTGCGGGGGACAGATCAACTCGGTTAATCAGCTGTAGTACGATATCATCTACAACGTTACGTTACGAAAGCTCGTCGTCGACGTATCCGTCACGTAGCAAACTAACTTCGAAGCTCGATGGACCGTCTTCTTTAATGGCCCATTCAAAGTCGGGGGAGGAATAGGAAATGTTGCATTATCGACTGTGAATGGCAGGGAAGTGGGATCAGTGGTGGTCTGTGTTGATGTGACTCGTGATATGAGTACACCACGCTCCAGCCCGCCGCTACTGCAGCCGATACCTGCTCCGCTGGGCAGTCTGAGTCTGACCCACCGCCGGCCCACGTGGCCTGAATATGTAATGTGCAGAGGACCAACGGATCTCAGAGAGTCAGATCACAAGTCTTGGTATTTCCATCGACTGGAGACGGACGAGGGCATGGTCCTAAAATAGCCCGAGACGAGTAGTTGCAGATGACTGAAGGCCCAGTGAACGGACACAGAAGAGTGGAGGGCGGACGCAGTCACAAGTGTTTTATCTGGTGACCGAAGGCACCATGGGCCCCGCCACAGGGAGCACAGGGGACGCGTTCCATTTTTCATTTTTTTACTTTTTTCATTCCGCCTACGGGCGTTGCATGGAAATCATTGACTTCAGAATGCCTCTGCCCCCCCCCCGATTCTTGGAACGCGGTGGGGTTCTTGGAAGGCACAGTAAACGGACACAGAAGAGTGGGAGGGAGCGCAGGCCGCAGTCCCAGGCGGTACCGATTGCACAGTGTTCGCGTGGCCGCCACTGAGTGTAGGTTGTCCCAGCTTGCAACCAATTCTAAAGCACATTTCAGCGAGATGTCATTACGGTGCCGATAATGGTAAGAGGCAACTATACGTCACTGAGACGCCTATAAACTCCCACCAATCTGACGAAGAAAGGAAGTGAATAACTAATTTAACAGTAAGCCCTTGGACCGGGAGGTCATTTGCTTTAACCCAAAACAAACAATAACAATAACATGCGACTGGACAGCAACAGTAGCATCACCGTCACTATCAGTGCGCTGATGCGTACTCGTACCTCTTTGAAGCTGTTCAGCCAGGCGTCCGGGGTGCTGACGTCTATATCGATGATGCCTTGGCTGGTGTCGACGAAGGAGACCCAGTCTCGCAGCCAGGACTCGGTGTAGAAGCTGCCCTCGACGTAGGACGAGTTCTCGAATGTCTGCAGCAGGTTCTCCACCTTCTGCTGTGCCACTGGGTCGGAGTAGTCTAGCAGGCCCTCTACAGTCACCTGGCGATGGGAGAAGAGGGGGATGTCACGGAGGGGCACGAAAGATGGCCGCAGGGGTCGGTTACGGAAAGGTCATCGACGGAGACAGCATTGCTGTGATAAGTCGAGTGGCGATAGTTTCTCTCTTACCAGGCGCACATCGAGCCCAGGACCAAGAGTCGGTCTTAGTTATAAGTTAGCTCATGTAGTCGATTATATTAGCCCGTGACGATTATTGGTACTCCGTGAAAAAATCAGGTCATTGGCATCTCCACTTACGCATTACGTTTAATGCCATCGAGTTAGGATGTTACGAAATCATAGCATCGCCAGTCACCACCATGTCTATTGTCTATACATGGCGGTACGCCTTCACAGTATCGTCATCACTGTATCGGACGCGGAAGTGCATACGAAACATAGCTATAGGTGTCAAACACGTGAACCGTCTTCGGTCTTACGGCAACGGACTATCCAACGATACGATACCATATTGGTCGATCAGACGGTCACCAGCGATACCAAAATCGGTCAGTGACTGTGTGTCCCAGCAACGTGTGTCGTGTTCTCTCCTTGACATTTACCTCCGATGATTTACGCCTTTGCGTCGTGCATCTTTGCAGCGTTAGGTACGCAGGTATGCGGTACTAGGATGCGGGAGCTGAGAGAACGCCTGAGACGTTACTGCAAAAACCGATGGGGATTCGCACTAGCGAGGTTCATTAGACTCTCAGAAGAGCTAGGCACTATAGCTTCACGACGGGCCGACAGCTGAATTAAAACCGTCTTCCGAATGACTGCGCCGTCATGCCTGGCGTGACTCTGCGTCTGGGCACTCCGATGACATCTATGAGCAATGGAACTGTAATGGACAGTCCGTTTGGACAGACTCAGTCACATGGAGACGATCATGAATAATAATGGCTCCGCTCTACGGACTGACGACGCAACTGTGTCGGCTGTGTACAGGCACGCGATGGACTCTGAACATATATGCCCATTGTCCCACCTGTACATATTTCGCCAGGAGTCCATCAGCGCTGTGCCAATAGGTGAATGCGAATGACAATGGATGATTGGAGAATAGAGCCGGGAGGTGTCCCCGTTTATAGGCACATTGACGTCGTGCTTCGACTTATCTGTCCGCTGGGCTGATCGGCTATTAGATACGGCGTTGACCGGTAGAGTATAGTCCCCGATCTGCATATCCCGAACCAGTGAAAAATGCAAGTCTGAACACCTTGCTCAATGAAGTTAGTTTGTCCTGAATACAAGTGTTATGTATAGGACATAGGCATAAGACAAAGTTGACAAATTAAATAGAACACATAAACCTAGGCTTAGTTGACCCTTGTTAGTTGATTTCACCTGCTTATCCGGATGTCGTCCAGAGGTTTCTAAAGGTGTTGATTAATATAGATGAATAAGTACGGAATGTGAAGCGTAAGTCAAACAAATATTACAACGTAGTAGCTTTTGTAACCGAAACTGCAATGGCTATTGTCCTGATTACGTTGCAAAAGGAATCGAAACAATCTATTCCAAGCTACTTAGATGATTAAGTACAATTTTAACGTGTATAAATCCCTATCGTCTTAATAGCCCCGTCACCGTGTCACGTCTAACTATGGTCGGTGCCGGACGAAAAGTCTAGTGGCAAAAAGTAAACGGATGTTATGTAAAGGGACATTTAGTCAATAGTAAAAAGTCAAAAGTTCTCAGAGTCGGCGGGTAAGAAAGTCGACGCAGGAAAAAGTCAACGGTGAAAAAGTCGACTCGGATAAAAAGTCAACGGTGAAAAAGTCAAGCGGATGAAAAGACAATTGACGAAAAGTCAACAGGGTAAAAAGTCCAACTGTCAACAAGGTTTGACATGGAACAAAAGTCCGACGGACCAAAAGTCAAACGGATTAAAAGTCAAATGAACAAAAAGTCAAACAGGGTAAAAAGTCAACAGTCAAAAAGTCGACATGGAAAAAAGTCATCTGCCGGAAATGATCAGAGGTCGTCATTCCCGGCAGTTCCTACACGGACATGGTGACAAATCTTGCTAGGTCTGTACTCAGTACTGTACTCTGCACGACGGTCCATTGCGGTCAACGTGGCATGATAAAGCCACACATTTGTTGACCATATATTATAAACCTTGGCAGCCGTGTGCTGCATTTCACTACACGAGTAGGCGTGTGTCCACCCAGCTACGAGATGCTCCATCAGCAGCGATATATTATAAGGTTAGGTCCGGCTCGACTAGGTTGGAAAAAGAAGGCCGCTGGCCGCTGTAAAATACTAGCTTGCCTGCTGAGTAACTATTCGACTTTTAGCGTGTTGACTTTTTGCCATGTTGACTTTTATCTTATCAACTTTTTGTTTTTCGACTTTTATCAATACGTCTTTTTACTATTAGACTTTAAGCATGTTTACTTTTTGCAATGTTGACTTTTTCCTTTTTGACATTTTACCTTTCGAATTTTAGTGACGTCGATTTTTTACCACTTGACTTGACTTTCCGTCCATTAACTTAGTATCTTTTGACTTTTTACCCTGGAATCATCTACGGCACCTTAAATGATTCACTCTACAAGTGCACACTGAAATGGGAACACTACAAACCGTAACCATTCACGCACTTCAAGGCCAAACCCATTCATATCATCCCCATGACCAAAACTTCCAACAAAATTGAAAACAGCAGATGCGCGTCTGGAGCTCACATAACAGCACCATCTGCCACGCGGGCCACCCCCGCCCCCTGCTTGCCACGCGGGCCGCCCCTGCCCCCACGCAGCCCGAGCTGCAGCCATGAATGCTATGACCATCCCTCGCGGCGGCTTCCCCAGCCATTCTTGCATATCTCAAAGACCATCAAGAATCTCAGCCTCCAGACGCGCCTAGCGGGCCGCGCCACGCGCTGACAACGGTGCATGAACACCGACCTGCCGCCACGCCACGCTGTCACCTCGCGACCGTAACTGCCATACGTTCAGCATGCCCAGACGGGCGTGGCCGGGTATCCATCGGCCGTGTGACAGTCGTCACCATCCCCTCAGGGTGTTCAGCGGAGGCAGTCACCGAGGCAGTCAGCCGAGTCGTCACGGAGGCGTGTCACCGAGGAGTCCCGAGACGGTCCCGAGACGTCCCACCGAGGCGCGCACCTGGCAGTCTGAATTAGGTGACCCGTACCCAACACGTGCATATCGCGGTGGTAGACATCATCTGACCTTCCCGCGGTGGGTACAAACAAGCTACAAGACGGTTTTTACTGAGAGGAATGCTCTCTGACAAATGGGGTGATTTTCTCGACACGGGACCGCTGTGAGAGAACTGATCAAGGCACCTGGCGCACCGGTTGGGCTGGAATGATTAGTGTGGGACCGGGAGCGGCTGGAAACTGCCGTTGATGGCGTGGACTGATCGCTGCGACCGACTCACCTGGACTCTATACGGGTGCTCTCTGAAGTATTTGTCCTCGACGTCGTAGAACTGGACCGAATACGAGTCGTCCTTTGAGAGACGGCGGCGCTCCAGGCCCTCCCTGACCATGGTGCAGCCCCAGATGGCGACGCCCAGGTACACCAGGAACACCATGATGACGAACGCTGCAGGAGGACGGCATCGTCAACGACATCGGCATCGGCATCAGCAACGGTATTGTCAGTAACATCGTCAGTCGGTTATGACGTCGTGATACATAGCACGCCTACGATGATTCCGAAACGATGCTTAGATTAGAACGGTTATCTAACATAGATGCAGGAACCGAATTGTGGCAAAAAAACGGCACATACATGCATACATAGAAACAGTCAGACTAAGATATGTCAGAGATACCAAAGTTACGGGATTGATGGAAGCAGAAATGTTGATATATGCAAGAGTTGTGAATTTATGTCGCTAGCTACGAAATGCATCGAAAGTTAACGAATGCATGTCCCATGGAAAACATTTGAGATTTTCATCTCTTCAATCTTCCATTGAATGCTGATCACTTAAGATATTGTACGTGTTGCATGGCCATTTTAAAGCCAAATGTGTTTGGTAAAACGGCCATGACTGTTGAGTTATTTAAAGCAAAACAGCATTCTTGAATACATTTATAGCGCTGGTTTTCAGAATTTCCCCCTCACTACCAGGGAAGGGGAACTTCCTCGTGATTTGTGTTGTGTAGGTACAAATATATATATATATATATATATATATATATATATATATATATATATATATATATATATATATATATATATTTATATATATGTGCCAACTCAGTGAGTTGAGTTGGCTTCTGTCAAAACGGCAATGATTACTTGCGGTGTGTGCAAATAATTTGCAGCTACCGTGATCACCCCACCTTTAATAGCTGGAATATTGAGAGCGCGAGCCACTCCATCCCTGAAGAAGACCATGATAACATGGTCCTTGTTGTCCTTTTCGTTCCACGGGTCCACCTTGGAGACTCCTCCTGAGCAGCACAGGTTGTACCAGCACGACCTGTCCTCTGCAGAGAGGACACCCACACACGGTCAGCGCACAGTCACAAAGGTCGCAGAGTGTCGAACGCCTTTCAGAGGTCAAGGACTACGGAACTGTGGCATGCCATTCACGTTCCTCAGCACCGAGGAAGAAAAGAATCACGTTCCTCAGCACCGAGGAAGAAAAGAATGTCATTCAGCTGGCACAAGTCAACCAGGTGCATATTGCAACATGACAAACATAGGCAACAGCAGCGCATCCACGCCGACAGCGACCAGGCCAACAGTGACTAGTGAGATGCACGGTCACTGGGCAAAACACTGCAGCCGTGCATCTCATCAGCAGCCGTGATGAGCTGACCTAATAAGGCCCTGCCTATCGCGGGACGGCCGGCAGCGGCGGCACGTGCCGCGCTGGCACAGAGGTTCCCGCCACGCGGAACAGACAACACCGGCCACCAGTTTTTGCGGGAGCGGGTTGCAAGAACTGGCAGCAACGCCGTCGAGAGCCGGCGAGGCGGTCTACTGACCGTGAGCTCAGCGGCGCATTCGCCAGGGTCACTGGGTCAGGTCAACCGAAGGCCGTCACTACGCGCAGTATCGACAGAATCGCCAGCTCGTGCTGGACTCCCGCTAGACAATCGTGCACCTGGCCATGTTTTTTGGGAATATTAAACGAGCTGCATGCAACGGGCTACAGGAATCTGGCCAGGGCATGTCGACAAGGCATGCTTCAGACGGAAACCATTATTCTCAGAAGTTAAACTTGAGTAATTTCCTTACGACACTTTGACCGCAGCCAGCAGCGCCTCGAGCAATGTATTCACAGAACCTGGGAAGTGCAGAGAATAGACATCGGTCCCTTTCATGGGCCCTGGGGGGTAACCTCACAAGTTCTGAGACCTTGCAGAAGGAGCAAACCCACTCTGCAAGCATAATCGACCCACTGGCAATGGTAGTTAAGTATTTGTGACGAAAATAGTGTCTGAAGCCGACACTAATGACTGCTCACGCTGCTCCCTCCACATAATAGATCTCTGTCCAGGGCCTCGAACAAGTTTCGATGCCTGCTGGGTTAATGTTCCGGAGCCCCGGGAGAAAGGAGGGGACACTGCTTCCGGGATTTATCACTACCCGCGTTAGGTAGTCCTGTGCTGGCGCTGAAATCTATAGTTAGAATCTCATTTCATAATGCGCCTGAGATGAGGTAAATCATTTCGTTATTTAAAGAGCTGGTACTTAATAGCATGGGCGGTGTCTCGTCACTTACCCGTGAGTAATTACAAGAGACGGTATGTTAGCAGAGGCTATTCATCATACGAGGGGAGCCCTTTGTGGTATGCCAGAAGCGGTAAGAATAAACTTCAGGCTTAATGATTCAAAGGAATGAATCACAGTGGCCTATTTCTACTTTACATCTATATTTATATTAGAAAACGCTGGCGGTTAGCCAGTATAATGTTAGAGGCATTCGTGACCTATCATGGACAATAATATCAGTTTATCATCTATCCGTACGGTCCCCCATTGTTAGGTGCACCGTATTGCATGCCGTATTGCACATATGGACCCCGCGACGCCACGGAAGAGAAGAACGAGGAACGAAAACGGTTGGAGGGTATTCGGCAGGCTTGTCCGTTGATGTGTGGGCCATTGGACAGACTTCAGAAGGGAAGCGATCGGCAAAAAACATGCACCACGGGCCAGGGGTACGCGAGTATAAGCAAATCCTAAAAACTATAGGAAGTACCGTGACCTTACTTGACCTGATCTGATCTGACCTAACCTGACCTGACCTAACCTGACCTGACCTAACCTGACCTGACCTTACCTTACCTGACCTGACCTGACCTGACCCGATTCACCCAACTCACCTGTCTAAGAGACGAGCAGAACAGGCGTGACCTGACCTGACCTGACCGACGACTGATCTGAGAGGCTGGCAGTCCGGGTATGACCTGACCTGACCTGACTCGCCCGTCCCTGACCTGACCCTGACCCGCCGTACTCACCTGACTGGGAGACAGGCAGGACGGGCCGGCCGGTGATACTGTGCTTGCCCTGCTGCTCCATATAGCCGAATAGGGCCATGCAGCCGCCGAAGAAAGTCACGTGCCACAAGTAGGTGAACACTACCGACGTGCCTGCAACAGACGGAGCTCTGGTGAGAATATATTCCAAAGTCAGCTGGTGAGAATATATTCCGAAGTCAGCTGGTGAGAATATATTCCAGTCACTGCACGACGGTGCCTTAAAATGGATCAAGTAGGTATACGATAGTAACGTAACATACATTAATAATGCACAACTGGGTATTTTAATATACGTGTACACAACACACAAGAGAATAAAACATGCTTAACTGTCCATTATTTATTAATTTATGAGTTTGTCGTAACATGCTCTCTTCACTCGCGCGAAACTTACTAAAGCAACGAACAATCACGCAACCGCCACAGCTATTCCGGCAGATTATGGCTGTGTTCTGACCGTCACATTCCCTGCGGGCATATGTTCTCGTACATTGATATTCTTATTACCTCGTTGCTTCGGGAATCGGTAGAAAGCACTTTTCTACTGATTCCCGGAATCCCCGCGGGAATCGACGGGTCAGAACACGCCCTTTGTTGACAACTCCACACACCGGCGTAGTATGGTATCATGTTTCAATAATGTCTTGACCCTGAGTCGTAGTTAAACGTGGCACAAGAGCCTGCTGCCTGCTATACTCGATGACAGAGGACGAAAACACATGCTACCGGAGAGTCATTGCGTTACCATGGCGTCCCTGAGCAGATAGCCGACATATGGCAACTGTGTTCACCTGCTCGCTCAGTGTTCTGCTCCTTCTCAGAGCTGCCTTGTTCCCCTGATTACGACACCGATCTGGTGCAAGGTGGGCTGCGGCCGGAGGTATTACTTAACACATTCACTTTGGCGGACACTTGCAAGTAATTAGTGATTCTCCGGCCGAAACTGCGCATAATTACTCGTAACTAATACGGCCATGAATCAGGCTGCTGATGTGGAGGGAACAGCTGCAGTCCTAGCTCGAGTTATGTCCAGCATCAATCCGGTGAGTCCACACCATCCATCGGCCAGCTTCAGGGACACCTAGCCGCAGCAGATCGCGGCTGCCACAGAAGACCGGCCATCCATCAGCTCTCTGGGGCGGCGGTCGGTTTGTCCAGGGTCAACCATCCGCAGCTCGGATGGAGAGCTGGGCACACCGCCGCTGCGGTCCGCACAGGGACGCAGACCACCGAGCCGCCGCCGCCCACCGCCCACCGTCCTCCAGCCAGCCGCCCGCCGCCCGCCGCCCGCCGCCCGCCGCCCGCCGCCCGCCGCCCGCCGCCCGCCGCCCACGGCCCACCGCTCACCGCCCACCGCCCACCGGCATCCAGCCCGCCTCCCGCCGCCCGCCGCCCGCCGGCTTCCAGCCAGCCGCCCACCGCCCACAGCCTACCGCCCTCCGGCCTCCAGCCAGCCGCCCACCGCCCACCGCCCACCGCCCACCGCCCACCGCCCCACCGCTTGCCGTCCTCCAGCCAGCCGCCCGCCGCCCACCACCCGCCGCCCACCGGCTTCCAGCCAGCCGCCCGCCGCCCACCGCCCCCACGGGCCAACCGCCCGCCGCCCGCCGCCCAACCGGCTTCCAGCCAGCGCCGCCGCGCACCGCACCGGCCCGCCGCCGCCGCCCGCCGCCCGCCGCCCGCCGCCCGCCGCCCGCCGCCCGCCGCTCCCGCGCCGCCGCCCGCCGCCCGCCGCCGCCGCCCGCCGCCCGCGCCCGCGCCCGGCCGCCCGCCGCCCGCCGCCCGCCGCCCGCCGCCTGCCGGCCCGCCGCCCGCCGCCCGCCGCCCACCGCCCACGCCCACCGCCCACCGCCACCACCCGCTCACCGCTCACCGCTCACCGCCCCCCGCCCCCCGCCCCCCGCCCCCCGCCCACCGTCTTCCAGCCAGCCACTCATCAGGCACATATCACTGCCCATGCGGTAACACCACGATTACCGTGAAATGCTGGGCGACCCTCCGCTGTGGCCACGGGTCACCACACCCTTCGGTAATAGACGTACTTAGCAGTGGGAATATAACTCTGAACACTGCTACTTATATCCCATGGTATGGGACATCGTTCATGTATTCTCATCATGTTATGTCCTTGAACCCACCCTTGCCTATCCAGTCCACCTCCCACACACACTGACTCCACCCAACCCCCAGGTCCTGACCCGCCCCTGCCGTTACTGTTACAAGGCGTGCCTCTCCTGACCCCGTCCTGACCCCGCCCCTGCCGTTACCGTTACTAGCCGTGTCCTCATGACCCCAGTCCTGACCCGGCCCCTTGCCGTTACCGTTACAAGGCGTTGTCCCTCCTGGACCGGTCCTGGACCCCGCCCCTCCGTACCGTTACTTAGGCGTGTCCCTCATGACCCAGGTCTGACCCGCCCCTTGCCGTTACCGTTACAAGGCGTGTCCCTCCTGACCAGGTCCTGACCCCACAACTGCCGTTACAGTTACTAGGCGTGTCCCTCATGACCCGGTCCTGACCCCGCCCCTGCCGTTACCGTTACCGTTACTAGGCGTGCCTCTCCTGACCCGGTCCTGACCCCGCCCCTGCCGTTACCGTTACTAGGCGTGTCCCTCATGACCCAGTCCTGACCCCGCCCCTGCCGTTACCGTTACCGCTACAAGGCGGGCCTCTCCTGACCCGGTCCTGACCCCGCCCCTGCCGTTACCGTTACAAGGCGTGTCCCTCCTGACCAGGTCCTGACCCCACCCCTGCCGTTACCGTTACTAGGTGTGCCCCTCCTGACCAGGTCCTGACCCCACCCCTGCTCTCTCCGTTACTAGGCGTGCCGTTCCCGGTCAGAACGTGACCCGGTGGTAGCCCATTCATCCTGACCGGAGCGTTGGCCCCGCCGTGCCGTGCCCCGGGCCGCGCCCGCTGATCGAACCGAGCGCGTTACGTAATCCTGGGACGGCCGGATTCCGACCTGTCAGAGACCTTGACCTCCCAACAGGCCTGGTAAACGGCAGGGTTCGGTGGAGGGGGGGGGGGTACGCGGGGGGACGGGGAGGCGGGGTCAGACACGGATCAGGATCGTGCAGCGTGCTCGCCACACCCCTGTATGTGGCCGCCGTGCGGCACCGCGGGCCGATGGGCGCTCGAGTCAAGGGCAGACGTCTGAGAAGTCCGACCTGGGACTCAATCTGGCATGATAATTAACCCTGGTGCCGGCTGTAGCCGCCCCAAGCACCGATTCTCCTCGGAGGGGTTCGGGGCGTGGGTACGGGTAGACAGGTAGTTACGGCAGTGTGAAGGGCGGACAGCGATGATACGTGGGAGGCTGGCCGGAAGGTATCGCCGTCTGTCGGTACTACAAAGGAAGATCGTGATTTGTATGCAAGGTTGCAATGCGATACCCACGTATATATGCCCGCGCAGAACAGTGTCCCTCGAATAATGGGAAAACCGTGCGTCTATATGTGTTTACTCGTGGGTACAGCCCATTAAAGGGAATGTTTCACATTAACATAAGATTTGAGTTGAGATGGCCAAGTTGTTGGAATTCCATTGAAATTAAGTGATTGTAGAAGTAAAAACACCCACAGAGGTCTAATCGGAAAGGTAATGAGTTTGGTTTGACATCTGCACAAAATAAGGCCCTAGTGTATTAGCGGTAGCCTCTTAAAGCCGATGTCGTCATCTCTTTTTATCAAATGTTGATGAAAGTAGACTTGTTTTACATTCGGCTATACATTAGTCATACACTAGTCATACATATTGCAGCGTGAAGTTTTTTTTTCTTCTATTTCCAAAAATTCCTTCATATGACTCATCAGCCCAAATACTAAAAACTTAGTTTTTCATGAAATTGAGCACTGTTTGTGAGAAACAAATGTCAGAAATCGTGTTTCGGCAGCCAAATTACTTTCATATTTTGCCACCACAAGCGGCGTACATTGGACAACTTTCAGAGAAGTGAAACATTCCCTTTAATTTAACGTTTAGGAATATATGTGATGGTGTTATGATCTTGGCGCGTTTGGTTATCATTTCCATTACTAAACGGGTTAAAACTTGTGTTTTGTAAAATATCACACATATGACTGTTCTGGAAAAAGGTGGTGAAATGTTTTTTTCTTCTCGCATTCCTCTCAATACGAATGGTAGTCTTTGCCAAAACATGTTTGTCGGTTAAATGTGGGTCAGTTTTGTCCTGAAATGAACAATGCGATTCATGCAATTTACCCTGAGTAGTGCTTTTCATATTTAATTGCACTAGATCACATGCAAAGGTCTCCCCGACTAGAATGGGTTACAACGTGGCACGTGCAGTAAGTAGCCCGTGATCAATATCAAACCGTGAAACTTTCAGTAGCCGCTTTCACGAAGGATTTATTTTTACCCGGTAGTACTCGGTAGTAACCGGTAATATTTCATGCGGTTTGGGTAATTAAGTCTAAGAACACGGCTTTTGCCGGATATTTTTGGTATCAATTGAAACTTTGTGAATGACAAAGTTGCAATTGACACCACAAATATCCGGGAAAAAAACCTTGTTCTCAATCAATTACCCAAAACGCACGAAATATTACCGGGTACTACCGGGTAAAAAATCATTCGTGAAAACGGCTAGTGCTACATCAAGCTGTGCCTGTGTCAAGGCTCTCGCAGTCGCAATCCAGAAATTGCAGGACAAACTGGGAATCAATGACGTGGGTATAAATATGTTATAAATTTTCAACAAAATTGTCATGATATGACGAAACCTTCCATGAAAATAGTGCACACCTATGAGATCAACATGCGAAATCAGTTGTAGTTGCATAACTGTTCCAATTTTAGCCGGTAGCATAACTGTTCCGGTAAATGTTCTGAAGCATCTGCCAGTAAATATAACATTCCTTGATACGAATAGGGAAACATACAAGCTATTCCGACCTCGAGTAACCCGGTGACTCAATTTCTGCGGGTTTGCACTTCACCAGGTCGCGAGCCGGTGCACGAGCGGGCACAGGGCAGAACAACATGTCACTCGTACGTGCAGCACGACGCCTCCAGAGCCTCTGCCCGGCGTAATCTGACATGTCCCGGCCTCGCCCGCACAAAGTACGCCCCTGACACGACAGGCCCACCCGTTAGCATTGGCGGCGTCCGTGGCGCGGGTGGTATCGGCGGCACGGCGCACCGTAGACGAAAACAGCGCAGCGCTGGTTACGCTCGTCTCACGGCCGCTGTACGAGGGGAGGAGCAGCGAGGTTAATTCCACGGGGTGAAGGATACAGGAAAGACGGGGTAGCGTCTCCGCAGCGTCTCCGCAGCGAGTGGGACTCGGAGGTCTCTGCACCGCCTCTGCCGGAAGCACTGTAGTCACGTTATTTTCGAGGATTATTAACGTCGTTTTTTCGGTTGCTGAGGTAATAATGTGACTCTTATGTAAGTAAGAGACAAAGAGGATTGACGCCAACTGGGTGGGCCGGAGCAGACGGCTGGAGTGAAGGCTCCTTAAGTTCTGGGCACGTCTCACTCAAAACAAACGCTAAGCCACTCCGCTGACGATGACTCAGCAGATCGAGGTACTGCGCGGATGATACACCCTGTTTCCAAGCTAGCTCAACGCCTGTTCTCCGAAAACAAAGTTAATTTAGTGACGTCGTCGGCGCAAAAAGTCGGTTTTCCCATTCGTCGCGGATCTCTCCGCGGGGTGCAGGTGCAGTCAGGCGAGACTCGTCATCTGCTCAAACATCTCTCTTTGATTGCCGGTGCCGCTAGGCGGCCGGCACAGGGAGGGAGGGATCGGAGGGTGGACTCTCCACTCCTGCCCTGAGAGGAGGGGCAGAGCTGACTGCCGGCACACCGGCGGTTAACCGTGGTCTGCCCTTGACGGTGCCCGGCGCATGGCGATCAGGTCTCACACACGTCTCACACAGGTCTCACATCCGTCTCACACACGTCTCACAAACGTCTCCGGTCTCACACACGTCTCACTAGGCGGAAGCCAGGAAGCCAGACGACCAGTGCCGCTGCACCTCTTTGTCATGCACCTGCAGTTATGTTTTGGGGCAGCATCCGCACACGTGTGGCGAGCGAGTGAAGCATGATTTACGGCACAGATGGCCGGCAGACGATACAACATCATCATGTGAAGGGCAGCTTGCTCACTGCTCAGTCATATCGATACTCCGTAAAACGAAAGGCTCACGTACGCGTGGATGTATCTGTCGGTTGCTGTACTCGACCGCATGCATGTCAAGGTGATCCGTTTGGCCGACAGGGTTTCCTGTCCTTGCATATGATACGACATGCAAGACTGCGTGGGAGCCCAATACGGGATGTACTTTCCACAACAGATAGCATCAGTTCCTGTTGACTGATGCCACTGATAGGACCCACTCAGACATGCATCAAGATGCGGTATGACAGATGCACAATCACATTCGTCTCCTTGGATGACGTCTAAAATCGGGACTGTTTTTCCAACGAGAAGCTTCGTCACTTGGAAAAAAAGTAAATGCGTCGGAAGCGAGGGGCGGGGACGCGTCCCCCCAAGTGGCGCGCGTCCCTCCCAAACATTTTTGGATTTAAGAATGACGCCTAAGGACGATGCATGGAAAGAATCGGCTTCAGAGAACCTCCGTCCCTCTCTACTTTCGGAATGTGTCGACCCCGTTAGATAAAAGATATACATAAATCCGTAAAAAATAAAGCTAGCCATAACATAAGCGCTCAAACTGCCTCTTAAAACAAATAAATCAAACGAGGAGATCTTAAACAACCCGGCGTTTGCATGCATATACTTCGTCCTCGTGACAACATTAAGATGATCTTGACCTGTATATTGTGAACTACAAGCGAAGGAACGCAGCCCTCAATCACACATTCCATGCATACCCTACTGAGTGCATGCATGTATGCTCGAGGTCCATTTCAGCGTTGTGCACTATTTTGCCAATACAACACTTAAGACTTAAGCTATATGCTCGAAACGTCTCGTGGACATGAATTATTTATCAATGAGTGGTGCACATGGCAAGAGCATGATTCAAATTATAATCTCATCGAATCTTCTGACACACGTTCCCGGATTTGAGAGATGGTATAATCAACTTTTTAAAGTCCTGAATCAAATCACAATGTTGTTGCTAAATGTTGCAGGAAATAAGCGATTTCTTAGGTCATGACATTGACAAATGCCGGTTAGAAACTGATCAGCTCGACTGCTGGGGAATGACAACTGCGTTTACAAATAAATTAAAGCAAGAACTTTGGAGGAACGATACAGGACAGGGACCCGGAGAAATCCACCGAACATGGGAAATTAATAAATGTTCAAGGTTTCTATATCGCTAAGTGCAGACGTATTAAGGGCTACTCGTCTGTCTGTGTTGCAGAGGAGCTTGTGCTGCAAGTTTGTGCATTGCTCATGGGATGGCAACATTAATAGAAAGCCACTGATAATTTAAGCATTCGCTCATTAACAATAGAAAGCAAATTACATATTGTTTAACACATGCGCTATATGAGCATCTAAATCACACCCGCAAAAATCAACCTGGCAAAAACAATGGAATCATGCATAATGAGATTGACGGAGTATAATAACTTGTTTCTCGGGAAGCACGTAGCGATACGGCAGATGATAAATATGTTTGCTATGACTGAAACCAAACACGGCGGTATTTAATAATACAGATATGAGATATGTTAAATAATAAAACACAATATTTAAGAGCATAACTTAATTATTGCATTGAGCACTGTATACGGTTGTCGCCCAGTGACAAGTCTACCCTAATTTTACTTAACAATTCACAACACCTCAAAGATCTTCATCTTCATCTGAGTCGATTGCATGACATCCGTTTTGATGGATGGTACGGGATTATCGCTCTATTCTCGCTCTCAACAATCAGTGCCACACCGACAAATCACTAGGTGGCCCAGGCGGGCCCATAATAGCCCCCCTGCACAGGCGGCACAGCACTGGGCACTGGGCACATCTCTGCAGGAAGCAAGCACATCTCTGCTGATGGCCACGCAACCGCAGATGGCGAACATGCAGCCGCCGCAGGGGGTAGCCACTCCTTCACGCTGCAGACAGTAGAAGCCATAACTTCAGCAGGAAGTGGGTTCAGACGGGCCCGAAGGAGTCAGACGGGAACAGACGGGGACAGACGAGGTTAAACGGGACATACGGGAACAGACGGGGTCAGACGGGGTCAGACGGGGACACGGGGGTCAGACTAGATCATACGAGGTCAGACCGTGTTATACGAGGTCAGACGGGGTCATGCGAGGTCTGACAAGATCATACGAGGTCAGACGGGGTCAGACGAGGGTCAGACGGGGTCAGACGGGGTCAGACGGGGTCAGACGGTCAGCGAGGTCAGAAGGGTCAGACGAGGTCAGATGGGGGTCAACGGGGTCATACGGGACAGACGGGGTCAGACGGGTCAGACGGGGTCATGACGGGGTTCAGACCAGGGTCGACGGGGTTGACGGGGTTATACGAGGTCAGACGGGGTTAGACGGGTTATAAGAGGTTCAGACGGGGTCAGACAGGAGTCAGATGGGTCCAATGGGGTTGAAAGGGTCAGACGGGGGTCAGAGAGGGTATACGAGGTCAGATGGGGTCAGAGGGGTCAGACGGGTTCAGACGGGGTCAGACGGTCAGGACGGTGTCAGACGGGTCAGACGAGGTCAGACAGGGTCAGACGAGGTCAGATGGTGTTCAGGACGGGAGATCTCCATCAGACGGGTCAGCGGGGATCAGACGTGGGTCAGACGGGGTCAGGACGGGGTCAGCGGGGTCCAGGGACGGGTTCAGACGGGGTCAGACGGGGTCAGACGGGTCAGACGGGGTCAGACAGGGTCAGACGGGGTCATACGGGGTCAGGCGGGTCAGACGGGGTCATACGGGGTCAGACGGGGTCAGACGGAGACAGACGGGGACAGACGGGGTTAAACGGGGTTATACGAGGTCAGATGGGGTCAGAAGGGGTCAGACGGGGTCCCGGCGGGGTCAGACGGGGTCAGGCGGTGTCTCGCGGGGAGGAGGCAGGCGGTTAGCGGTCAGTCAACTGACCGATGCAGGCCAGCCTGACGTGAACGAACAGCTATGGCACAGTTATGTTAAGTTGTAGCACAGATATGCAAGTACGCAGGCGCATCGTCAGGAACTGCTGCATGAGGGAAGGAACGATCAATAAGGAGAAGTTCTAAGCTCATGAAGAAATGTAAGACTTGACTGGCTTTAGAGATAATACAGGATTGAGTGTATGAATATTGCTTCCCCTTGCTCCTATCCTGGTGCCGCCCCCTGCCAGCATAATGCGCCTCGGAGCGGCGCTGGACTGTCGCTGGCTCCATCTCTGCTCATACCACTCCAGCAGGTGCGCCTGCAGAGGAGCTGTATGCTTACATTAGCAGCCTGCAGAGCTGTTACTAAGCTAGCAAGGGGCAGCTAACAAGGCGGCTGCAGTGAAGAAGGGACATGACAGTCGCTGGAAAAGTTTCAGATTCGTTTCCCCTTCCACGGGTGGAGTTATGACCTGTCTGGATTCTGCATATTAGATGAGTCTAGGAAGCAGGGAATAGTTTCCAAACTTACCATCTCTCATTCAAATTGTATTCCTGCTTTCTATGCCGTGAAGGACCGCTGCAGTCATCCTCGCAACACAGGATATAAATATATAATTAAATTCAACCGATTAGAAACGGACAAGCAAACGCTCGTCTCAACCCCGTTCCTTGTTAGTTTCCGCCACCCTCTTTATCGACGTCCTACCAGCTGAACGGGACCGATTAACTGATACAGACCACCTGGCAGGTGATGGATCGTACGCACCCAGACACCGCATGGACACCGGAAAACCCCTTGACAGAATTAGGTCAGTATGGCCAAGGACGCGCTACCAGGAGGTCATCTTTATAGCGTGTTGCTCCCAGGGTATCGTAGGAATGGCGGACGTTATGTCCGGGCGGTCAGACAAAGCCCGTGGCGAAACGCGTGAGGGGGACCACCCAGATGTAAGGGGCTCCACTCCACACTTCCAGGCTAGTGTATCGTCGTGAGTTCTGGGGTTCATATACTGATGGGTTATGATCTATGATTAGTGGCTGCAGCCTCGTGGTAATGGATCAGCGTGGCGTCTATCTACTCTCTTTACCTCGGAGAAATCCCTCACGACGTCTGCTCAGGGCTGATGGGCTCAATTTACCCCTGCTCTGATGTTGTGCAACGGTGACCGGAGATTCGAAAGTACGGAGGCCAATCGACTGGACAATAAAACATATGTATTATTTCAAATCCAACTATCATGTAAAATAAAACGAATCTTAATAGTGAAGAAAAATAAAACGTTGCAATTGACGAATGAAAATGACGTACAATTATTCAGAAAACTATTACTCAGAAAAAAAACAAAGCTCGTTTTTTAGCAAGATGTCAGTGAACACATATTCAAATGTTGATTACATAAGTGGGAAATTTCGGAAAAAATGTTTGACGCCATTAAAACCACACAATACTCAGCGCTCTAGCCTGGCCAGTCTTTTCACACTGAGTATGTGAAGAGCCACCTTGCAACATAGCCGCAGGGTACACAACAAATCAGCACTCAAACCTCTCGTAAAATGATGACGCACTACACCCGACCAGACACAAACACCACCGCAACTCATCGAGTGCGTTAACAAATACGACCGCAACTCACTGACCGCGTTAACAAATACATACCTAGCTGTCAAGTCAATGCCGTTTCCACCGCCGCCAGCACCGCAGCCGCCGCAGCAGCGAAGGCAAGGCGGTAAGTACCAAGAACCCACTTCAAGCACTTCACTCGAAGGTCCCAGCCCTAGACAGAAGACAGCCTCACCAGTCACCGGTGTAGACACCACACTTACCTGTACACCTTAGGCGTTGATACAGAAGATCTGGACACTTACCGGTATAGACGCAGAAGATCTGGACGCTGGGGAACGGCGTGATGGCGCCGACCCAGAATGAGAACATGTCAGTCAGTGAGGTGATGGTGATGGAGACGGCGGCTTCCTCGTAGGTGTGTGCCAGACGCACCGGCACGGGGTCTTGGATGCGCGTGCGGCGCCAGGCGGCCAGCATCACGAAAGTGTCGTCAATGCCGATACCTGTGAGAAGAGAGGGAGAGGGTCAAGGGGTGGACTACGCGGGTGTTTGGGTGTGGTTGTTGAAGAGGTGTGAAGCGTAGAAGTGCTGAGTCAGTTGCGCGGGAATTATTGGGTGGTGGAAAATACGGGAAGAAGAGACGTTTGTGTTTCATAGCATGAGCTAAGCTCGAAAGAATATCACAGCTGGATCGACAAGTAGTCGAGGAAAACAGCCAAAAGTAAAAGTATGTAGGTAATTATTTTCGTCATGTTCTGGGTTAATCGCAAAATCGTCTGGCTTATCGTCTTCCTTACGTAATATTCCGACCAAACGCAGACTTCCGAAATATTGCATAACCGCCGGCTTTGAGCGTAGATAGCGTCAAAATCACAATAGTACCGTAATAAGCTCCAGCTGAACACATATTTGCCAACCAAGCCGGTTTTGACGTCATTGCTGTAGGTACGTAAAATGCCAGCTGCTGAATAGGTTGAGCAATCCGACCAACATTGTTACTAAGCGCTGAAGATTGTCTGCTTAACTGACAATAAAAAATGCAAAACATATCCCTGACATATCTTGTCTTGTTTTGAGTTAATCGCAAAATCGTCTGGCTTATCGTCTTCCTTACGTAATATTCCGACCAAACGCGGACTTCCGAAATGTTGGCTTTGAGTGCGTTAGCGTCAAAATCACAATATTGCCGTAGTAAGCTCCAGCTAAACAAGCATTTGACAACCAAGCCCCGGTTTTGACGTCACTGCTGTAGGTACGTAAAATGTCAGCCGCTGAAGTGGTTGAGCAATCCGACCAACGTATGTTACAAGGTACTGAAGATTGTCGGCGTAACCGACAGTAAGAAATGCAAACAATATCCCTGGCTTATATAACCCGACAATCCTTCGATCTGAGTTGGTCCAAAGCTATTGACTTTTCCTAAGATTTGAATCAAACCTGTACCTGTCCTGCACCGACTGTACCGACATATCTGCATACAGAACAAAAACATACTATAGTATGTTTTTGTTAAGTATGTTCTACTCTTAAGTCTGAATCACGGTAATCGACATCCTTCTGAGCGTGTCACGCATCCTTCTGAGTGTGTCACACATCCTTCTGAGTGTGTCACACATCCTTCTGAGTGTGTCACGCATCCTTCTGAGTGTGTCACGCATCCTTCTGAGTGTGTCACGCATCCTTCTGAGTGTGTCACGCATCCTTCTGAGTGTGTCACGATCCTTCTGAGTGTGTCACGCAATCCTTCTGAGTGGTGTCACGAAGACATCCTTCTGGTGGTGTCACGCATCCTTCTGGAGTGGTGTCACGCATCCTTCTGAGTGTGTCACGCATCCTTCTGAGTGTGTCACGCATCCTTCTGAGCGTGTCACACATGCCTTTACTGAGTGTGGTCATGCATCCTTCTGAGTTGTCACGCATCCTTCTGAGTGTGTCAGCGCATCCTTCTGAGTGTGTCACGCATCCTTCTGAGTGGTGTCACGCACCTTCTGAGTGTTGTCACGCCATCCTTCTGAGTGTGTCATGCAATCCTTCTGAGTGTGTCCACGCATCCTTTCTGAGTGTGTCCACGCATCCTTCTGATGTGTCACGACATCCATTCTGAGTGGTTTCAATGCATCCTTCTGAGTGTGCATGCATCCTTCTGGTGTGTCACAAACATCCTTCTGAGTTGTGTCATCGCATCCTTCTTAGTGTGTTCCACGCATAGCTTCTGAGTGTGACGCATCCTTATGAGTGTGTCATGGCATCCTTCTGAAGTGTGGTCACGCATCCTTCTGAGTGTGTCACGCATCCTTCTGAGTGTGTCACGCATCCTTCTGAGTGTGTCACGCATCTTTCTGAGCGTGTCACGCAGCCATCTGAGCGTGTCACGCATCCTTCTGAGCGTGTCACGCATCCTTCTGAGTGTGTCACGCATCCTTCTGAGTGTGTCACGCATCCTTCTGATCGTGTCACGCAGCCATCTGAGCGTGTCACGCATCCTTCTGATCGTGTCACGCAGCCATCTGAGTGTGTCACGCAGCCATCTGAGCGTGTCACGCATCCTTCTGAGCGTGTCACGCATCCATCTGAGCGTGCCACTCCGTCTCGGCTCGTTGTCGGTCGTTCCCCGATCGGCGACAGATGACAGCCTATTGGACACAATCGGTTTTCTCCTGCGTTTCCGCACCACAACGTGTTTGCGCAATTGACGGAAGTGCGGAAAATGAACAATAGTGACAGGGGACCGACAAACAGACAGACTCTTCGGCTGCTGTCGCCTGGTGTATCTGCGTCACAACTGTCCCCGTTATGTGGCCGCGCCACAACTGTCCCCGTTCTGTCGCACCGCGCCACAAATGCCACTGCTCTGTGGCGGTAGCCACGGAGCGTAAGGCAACGCGTGAATGCGCCTTCACCGAGCAGTTCCGGCGGCATATTCAGCCTCACCACTAGGCCGCCGGCTGACTGGCAGCCTATCCGAGGACAGACGGCAGACGGCGGCAAAACATCGAACTCGGCGGCAGTGAATAATTCCAGACAAGGCCAGCGCCGCGGTCGCTGGGCGCACGTTGCAAGGAGCGCATTGGCGTCCATGCCATCGATCCGAGCAGCCGGTCAAGGACAGCCGGTCCAGCCTCAGCTGCTCCCATTCCGGGCGTCCGCTTCGTCAGGATTTGACGAACGTCTGGAGGCGTCAGCCGCCGAAGCAGCTTCACTATACGGATGACTCAGACCACCGTGACGTGAGTCGTGACGTGAGCCGTGACGTGAGCCGTGACGTGAGTCGTGACGTCGGTCTGACCGGTGACCACACAATCACCAGGAATGTGTCGCCACGTATCGTATCGTATCGTATGTTACCTACACATTCTGCTCCCACTTCCCTGGGAAGTGAGCCAGCAGTCACAGCGGGAGCATTGTCCCCCCCCCGTTTAACATGATATCCGTGACCATACAGCAAAGTAAAAACATGTTGGTGAGTCAAGGATTTGTTAAAATGCTAGTGATGCATCATTTATAGCATTATAGTCCCCGCTTGTTTCGATTTAAATAAGTTTCACTGGGGGCAATTGGTTCAACGGGGGCCGGGGGGGGCAATTCCCCCTCCCCCAGTTAACATGTTACCCGAGGCCGTGCCCCGTACCGGCAATCCTGCAGGTATGACCGAGCATTGTAACGAGCGGTGTGGTAACATGGCTGCGGCGGAATCTGGCCGTGTTTGTCGCACTCCTCTCAGCTGCCGCTCTGTGTGGTAACATGGCTGCGCGGAACTGGCGTGTTTTGGCGCACTCCTCTCATCTGCCGCTCTGTGTGGTAACGGCTGCGGCGGACTCTGGCGTGTTGTGCACTCCTCTACTCTGCCGCTTCGGTGTGGTAAACATGGCTGCGGCCGATCTGGCCGTGTTTGGTCGCACTCCTCTCAGCTGCCGCTCTGTGTGGTAACATGGCTGCGGCGGAATCTGCCACGTGTTGTCGCACTCCTCTCAGCTGCCGCTCTGTGTGAAATGAGCTGCGGCGAATCTGGCCGTGTTTGTCGCACTCCTCTCAGGCTGCGCTCTGTGTTGGTAACATGGCTGCGGCGGAATCTGGCGCTGTTGTCCATCGCTCTCAGAATGCCGCTCTGGTGTGGTAAATGGCTGCGGGGAAATCTGGCCGTGTTTTGTCGCAACCTCTCTCAGCTGCCGTCTGTGTGGTAACATGGCTGCGGCGGAATCTGGCCGTGTTGGTCGCGCTGCTCTCATCTGCCGCTCGTGTGGCGGTCTGGCTGTCTGCCCAGCGCGTCGTGAAGGCCAGGCTCGCCGTACCCATGACTCGTGCTGTTCCTGTCATCCTCGGGTCACTGACTGGGTGCACAAAAGGACGATGACCCCTCTGGATCGGTGAAGGAGCCATCATCGCCAGACACCGCCCGAGGCGGGCCCCGGGCAATGGTCGGCGCACGTGCGTGGCCGTAAATTTATGTCTCGGTGAGCGGTCACCACGCATTATAAGTGCGATGCGCGGGGTGTAATTTCCCGCACCTCCTCAACGCCACAATTAATGTGCCGTAAGCGCGCGATCTCCACGGTAAGAGGGCGGGAAGTCGACCGTATGTCTCGTCTGCTGACGAGATGATTTAGCTGGAAATTCGCCTCAGGCGCCACAGGGAGACCGAGTGAGAAGCATGCGCTGTTAAAACATTCTCCAATGATGAAAAAGTATAGCAGGACGTCCATGAAAGTTAACGAGTCCTCAGGTCTATGCTGTAGGAAAATGAGCATGGTGATAACGATTACCTACATCATAAGAGCTTAATGCATAATTCACCTTTGTGCAGATTTGGTGAAGTCATGAGATGCTGATCAGAATTAATAACCAAAGGTTTTCGAGTTCGATCCCGATCGGCATATGTTAAAAGAACCGCTTTAAAATACGTCACTGCACATGCACGCCTAACTGGATTACCAAGTCGATTATACAACTCCTGACATTGCCTGCTTAGAACGTTCAATCATTTTGTATAAGCTGTAAATGGAGCGCACTTATTTCGACATAATTAGACTGATGACGATTCGAATGTTCAACTATCCTATGTTTAAGTGCAAACCCATACGATAACATTATATATTTAGCTACCAATGTGGTAATTCAGTGTAAAACTAGTCCAACTGGTTAGACTTTGCACATAAATAAAGTCAGACGAGAATGCTTTCACTGATCTAAATTAAGCAACGATACTGGATACATCAAAGTTAAAGCTAGGCGCCTTTGCGGGAAGAGTATTCAATGCTAATTAAACCTGGTGAAATGCCATGACCTGATTATGGATTATGAGCCAGACCACCGCCAGCTCCAGACAACTTTCATTCAGAGATCGCCAGCAATCTATAGCAGGGTGCATAAAACAGTCCTAATCAGACTGATGAGTGGCTGCCCTGCAGCGTCCGGCAGTCTGGGTAGAACCAGTTGAAGCCGACCGACTCGCCATTGCACAGGCCGTAAAACATTCCTCACAACCGCTCTGTTCGGCAGGTGAGGCGAGGTCTGCTGAAATTAGAAACCGACCGGGTCGAGCGACCTTGCATTAGCCAGTAATCCGTCTCCTGTCAGGTGACGAAAACGACGACAAAAAATCGGCTCAGGAGGACTTTCAACCGTTTCACTTCGTGCTCAGATAAACGTTAATGCTTAGATGCTTTATTGTAACGAAAAGTCGTGCAGCCTAGAGTTATCGGAATCTTTGGATGAGATGCATGTGCATCTGGAAATATACAGTGTTTCATGATATAGCAGCGATGGATCATGGATGGCGATAAATATCAGGGTATTTTTGCGGTACTGAATAGTTATTGATGCTGAAGAGCGTCCCACTCAATATGTATACATAAATGTGTTTAGTTCACTCGTAAACACGGTCGAAAATCTGTCTATGAAAAGTCGCATTTCACAAAAAAAATCCTGAATATATGGTGAAAATGAGCAGGCGAATGCTCTCTGTGGGTCTTTGTATATAGGGCACAAGGTTATGCCATACATTAACCTTTGCACCGCTATAGCAAGTCATTGAGGTTATCGCTCTGCAACTGATACCTCACTTCACAACTGCCATATTACGTATTCTGAAATCTGGTACGGGTGGAATGGACCACTAAACTGCGTAATGTTACGTCATTTCATGCAAGAGCGCTGACGGCGCCTAGTGAAGGCTTATGTGGACCTTCGTCTATCCTCGATCATCGTGATGTCGATGCTTGTCAGAAATGATGGGTGGTTCTACGACACGGGCCCCATATACGGGTCACCGGCAGGGTCGCCGGGGGCAACGGACGGATCAGTGACCACTGACCCCTGACCAGACCAAGACCCCACCGAGAGTCCAAGAATAGAAGCAGGGCCACCACCGGGAAACCCTGGGAAACCGGCCGCAGAGACCCCGAACATGACCTCCGGGCGGCGTCCAGTGGAGGTCAGCTGCCCAGCTGCCCGCCGATCAGTCATCACCCCCGGCACTGAACTGCCTTCGCCAGGGCAGTTTAATGAACCTAGCAACAGCCACTTCAGTTCAATGTCACTCGGAGCCCGGCACCCCCAGTGACCGTGCATATGGCTGAGAGCCAGCAACACTCGAACCCCTTGGCCCGTACCACTCGAACCCATTCAAACACGGCGGGGTGAAGTCAGCTGTCCAGTTATTAGGCGTTGGTTGTGTGCACGTCATATGGTAATGCCGAACGAGTGTATGCACACACCTCCACAAAATACGTCGTCTCGTTCGGACTGTTGAATATGAAAGCGAATAGGGTTGAAGTGAATGGACCATCAAATGCAGACGCAAAAGGTCCTTGAAAACAGAGACAAAACAAGCCTCTTCATCCTTTTGAACATTTGGGAGTCAAAAGAATTCTCATCCATCATAACAAACTTAAATAAACACAGCCGGAAACGAACATAATATCACACTGCATGCAAGGTACACAATGAAACATGCTGAACAGCTAATTTATGCGCCACGCATATCATTGAAAGGCTGCATGTGTCGTGTGAATGCGCCACCCAGCCCCGAAGCCCTCCGGAAGTTATGTCTCATGAATATCCCATTAACGTATCAGGTGTGACTGACACCTGTTGAGCGACCACATGGAGAAGCCACGCAGGCTGACTCACAATGCCCTCTGTTGCCACCCTTCTCACGCGCAGAGAGGTGCAGACGTGAGCCTGGCATTTTAGCACCGTCTGCCGACTGGAAACCCCAGAGGAAGTGTCGGCCAGCTCACGACGCAGCCACCCAGCCGAGGCGAGCCGCCCCTGCTCTGCATATCGGGCCACCTGCAGCACCTGGCGTTCATCCCACACCTGGTCACCGCTTCCGTCGGCAGGGTCACACTCACGGCATCGGCCCAGCTGACCCTGCGGCGCCGGCTTGGCATCTCTTCTGGCTACCAGCCCTCAGGGTGTCGAGCGGGTGCGGCGCTGGAAGACGATAGCAGAGAGTGCAGAGCTCTGGTGACCTTTCTGCCAAGGAGTCACATCCGTCTCCTGACGTAATATGACGCCGGACAGACCCGGAGGTGCTGAATTTGCATCTATTCTTATACCAGAGGGTCATTCCGGTGTGTCAGAGCTGTAGGCTGTAGCGCCGGATAGCGAGAGGTGCGGGTACAAAGCTCAGGTGGCCTTCCTGCCGGCGTATCCTGGTGGCTAACGCGGCGACAGGAGAGGGGTTCGTGAGAAGGTGTGTGTGCTCTGTCGGTATGGACACTACTGAAGGAAGAGTGGGACGGCAGCAGGAGGTGGTCCTCCAAACGGTACTCCTCATCATCGGTCTGCTCGCCGTGATGGGACCGCAGGTGTCACGCCTAGCGTGAGAACCCCAGACCGAGACATCCTGGGACCGAGGGCTGCCTGCTTCTTCATCCTCTGCCTTCATCTGTCCTCTGCCTCGCGGTCTGTCTGACGACATCGCTTCCGGCCTCTTCTCTGGTCTATACCTGTAGCGACTCTCATCATCACTGTCTAGCTTCGGTCATCCAGCGGCTATTCTCTCGGTCCTTTCCTGTCGCCAGAACGAGTCTCTCCTCACTCAATGGCGGCGGAGTTCCTCTCCTCACGCCTACCATCACTCCTGCCCCGCCGTCTGTATGCCCACGGATTATGCCTTTCCCACTCCGCCGTCTGTCTCTCTCACACTCTCTCTGTCTCTCTCCGCCAGTCACCTCACCGAAAGCCGCGCTCCTATCTCTGAGCCTCCCTTCTCTCCCCTCATGTTCCCCCTCTCTCTCAGCGTGCCTCTCCCTCTCTCTCTCCCGCGGCGCTAGACCTGGCTGACAGTTTCGTAAACAAGCAGCCGGCGGGCGGGCGGGCGGGCGTACACGTCACCAGGGTCGTCCAGGGAGCGGACGCCAGTCTGAATCGGCCTGCAGCGCCAGCAGGTGGCGCCACCTATTTCGGACGGGCCTCGCCGCGTCGTCCCTCGGCACGCTACGGTGTGACGGGAACTGCTACGTTTGGGATGGAATGTGCGGAATTAGTTGAACGAATTACCTTTAATGCGCGAGGCAGAGCAGGAAGAAGATCGCTCATCGAAGGCTTAAAAGGACAGCTCACAACATATATCGATGCAGAGCAGGCTTACGGATTCCAATAGATTGCGTTCGTTGCGCGCGTTCGTTTTATGGCTTGAATTGTACGATACTCAGTTTTATAGCACTATTGTTATCCCTTCGCGCAACATGCGTCGTCCGAGGTTTCGGAGAGCGGAGAAAGGCGTAAGGATGACTACCGCCCAGCCATACGTGTGATTTGTGCCACAGATAAATGTCAGTAGTTTTTCAACGCGTTGGCTGGGATATATTCAAGAAGCAAAAACAATCGCAAGAAGGGCTCTGCTGGAAAAAATCGCTTATGGTACCATCAAAATCCACAAAAAATACAGATTTCTCCCCGGATTTGAGCCATTTTCTCGTTCAAGTTGGGGGAGGGGGGGGGGGGGGCAGCAAAGTAGGAGGCTTAAGCCCCCTCAACTGCATGGAACTATCATTCCTGATCACAAGCGTATTTTTTCACAATTACTAAATATTCATAACAGATTTGTAGTGTGGTTTCTGATCAGTGTCCGACAGGTCTTGAGCAGCAGCTTAAGCATGTAATACGGGATTATGTTAGGTTGTAGCATAGATAACAGTAGACCTACTGTTATCTACTGTTATCTGTGGTTGTAGCAATACAGGAGTCAGTGGAAGGAAATACTCCCTGTCGCTCAGCTTATGTGACCGGGGTTCATTATTTTTCCCTTATCTGATCTCTCGTACTTTGTCAGCTGAGTGGTGCAGTATGAAAACTCTTGAAACAGGGATTAATACGGCTAGGTGAAGAACATTCCGCTGGTGCATTTTATCACTAACCAGCCACATATTTAGAAAGCATGGTTCTGATCCCCCGAGCAGAAGCAAACAACAACCGCACTACCAAGTACCAGTCGTGTCTTAAACTAGCGGGGAGACATCAGCAGCAAAACAGCATTGACCATTGAATGGAGCCCGAAAGCATTTATATTTCTTGCAACACCCGAGAGATAAGCGGCGAACCGTTTTCCGATGTGAAGCGAATGTGACACATTTGCATACCTTTCAGAGGAACGCGCCGTTTAGCGAAGGTTAATGTCAGCACAATGCAACGCTGCATTGGGCACCGCGCAGTGACCGTATCGTGACACAACGACTCGGCTTCTGCCACCCGCGTTATAACCGACCCCAGCAATTAGTGTCACGTTAATGCCCGAGACAGCGGCAACAAAGGAAGACCTCCAGAAGCGAGCCGCGCACACAGGAAAGATTGGCCGCAAATGTCCGTGTTGTCTAACTCAGCCGTAACGCATGGCTGGCGTCGATAATGTGTTGACGCTGGGAGACCACAGCCTAAGCGAGCACCCGTGGCGCACCACTGACGTAGCAGCGACGCACCAGTGACGCAAGACGGACGCACAGGTGACGTATCCGGGACGCGTGTGTGACGACATTGTGACGTCACCGGTGTGTTGACACGAGAGGGGGTTTTCCGGTTCCAGTTCAGATGGGCTGCGTCATAATGGGGGGCACTGGCGACCGAGACCAGAGCGCTCGTTATGTGAGGTCGCGTGACAAACGACACTTTTGGCTGCTGGGGAGCTCGAGTGGTAGGGCAGTGCCTTCTTCAGCTGCGATTTAGGCAATTAGATGACACGTTCGTGAAAGGCATCTCGGATTTATTAAGCTGTGCCGAGCTGCACTACTTCCAGAAAAACGTTGAAGTGCATTGCCGATCCTTAATTTAATCAGAAAGACGCGCACCTTTCCACTTCCGTGTCTCATCAGTAAACAGTATTGTTATGTTGTTAGCACCAGCCAAACGGGATATTGCAGTAATACGCCTACGCAGCGTAGGCGTGCACCATGTATTTTTATGTATGAGGAAACGCCACGAATAATATGAAAAAAGGTCACCCAGGAGATTTACCACGGGATGAACCTAGATAGTTAATATCGGGTTTAAAAGAAATGGACTAACAAGTTCACGAAACTCACCACAAAATCGACAGTCTTAACAATCGCCAATATTTGTTTCTGTCAACGTTACGATGATTGACATTTTTGCACCTCTACTGCGCACTCGCGAAATGGCTTCGAACCACAGAGGGAGGTTGCAGCTGTGTCCTGTTTGGAGCACAGCAGCACTCGGCACGCCTCCGACCCATTGTTGGTTCGCGAAAGGTCTGCGGCGCAGAAGGAACAGCGGGCGAGTCCCTCCGCCAGGGTCACAACCTGGCTGAGACCCAAATGAAAGTGTTTCATTAACTATGCACGAATGGAGCGGCCTGCGATGGGATGGACCAGAGGACAAACCGATGATGGAGCGGCCTTGGAATGGGGTGGGTCAGAGGACAAACCGAGGATGGAGCGGGCTTGGAATGGGGTGGGTCGAAGGACAAACCAAGGCGGTTCAGCGATAAACATACTTCTTAAGCTCTTAGCTTAGCAAAACAAACGTTCCTGTTAGAATTTGATGGCAAGCCATTGAGAAGTATCCTCCAATTTGATGGCAAGCCATTGAGAAGTATCCTCCAAGATGCAAACAGCCAACGTAGGATACGTGTTGGCCTCGGCTTGGTCACGAGTTTCATCTCGCTGCCTCTCAACTAACGCACGCGGTGCACGCCACAGAACCGAACTGCCACTATCGCATGCGTAATTAGCGTGCACAACCTTCATTTGCCTGATGACATCAGAGCCATTTCGAGGGTCCAATCGGGTGCCAGCAGCGACGCTGCGACCTGACCTCGCCACCCAGGTGGTAGACGTGTTGACCCCACTGGATCCCAGCCTTCACCCGTCGAACAACAGCATCAGCGCCAGGCATGCCGTCGCGTCCAACGATGCGATCCCTTCGGTTTGTGAATGCTTCACGCGGCTGTCCATCTCATGCATGTGAGGATCTCATCTCATCATGCACGGTACAAACATACGGCTGGCTCCCTGGTGCGCGGTGTTGAATAACGGGAACGCGGGGAGATCCATTAGTTGTGGAATGTCCGGGCACTGATCGGAGAAATGCCACACACTGCCCAATCATGCGTCATTCGAGATGTGTCACCCGTCCCAGCTTCTGCTGAGACGTTGACGCATGAAGGGAATGTATGTGGCATGGCATTTGCATTTGCATACGGTTGCATATTTCCCGTTGCATAATTGCCAGCATCAGCAAAGCTACTCTAACGGGAAAACCTTAAAAGCAAACCACTGCACGATCTTGTAGCGAGTTAAATGCTTTGCTCTGAAGATCACCTTATAAGTCCTGTGATTTACTCATGAAAAGAACAAACCTCGCGAGCGGGAGAGGGAATGCGGATCAGCAGGAGGGATCATGGAAGATGGGCGAAGCTCGAGATCGTCAGATCGGAGAGGCGGAGAAGATGGAGATCGGTAAACAGATCAGGAGAGTGGGAGAGAGAGAGATGAGGGGATAGCCGGTACAGTAGCCAGATAAGTGGCGAGCTTTCCCTGAGAGCAGCCGGAGCGCCCCGGCACGCAAGGCTAACCTTGACTGAGCCCTATCTGCGAGAAACGATTACATAATGCAACGCGGGATCGGCTGCGCACATGCGTTCTCGATATAGACAGCTCACAAAAACGGACGCAATCACAGCTTCCGTCGCGGCGGCGCACTGTTAATCGGTGCACGGTGCTCGGGCGAGCACAGCGCACGATTCGGAGCACGAGAGAGTCGAGAAAAGAGCCACCGGACGCCATCTGGCCAGGGAGGGTGGCTACCGACGGCAGAACACGCTCGGCACGACAGACAGACAGACAGACAGACAGACAGACGCGCGGCGGCCGCGGACCGCCAGTTTGGGAGAAAGTGCCGACCGCTCCGAAGGACGATGGGCACCAGTGGTGGCCGGGCGGTGCGCCGGATCGCTCGTCTTCCGGACCGCACCGCCACCGGCCACACCCCTCGACCGCCGACGGAGCTAATTCGGGCTACCCCTGCGGCGGCGGCGGCTGCTGCTCCTATAATGATGCCGTCACGGCGGGCAGCGGGCCGCTGAGGACGGCACACTGACCCACTGAGGAGGACTCGGCAGCCCGCCGGCTAGTGCCGCGCTGTTGGGTAACCGGCGCGCAAGTGGGTCTGCCGTGCGTTGCAGAAGAAGAGCGGATGCAGTGCCCAGTGGTGCAGCGCGACTCCCACGGCGGCTGGCCGGCCCGGCAGTGGGTCACCTTGGATGGAAGTCAACCGCCGCCGCCGCCCCGGCAGGTGTTGCAGCGATTAGGACTGAGCGTTGCGTTAGCTTCCGCCGGTTCCGGTCCCTGTGTAACGTGCTCAAACTACTAGGGCAAACTGGTGACCTCAGCCGGCGACCGATATAAGTGTTAGTCATTCAGACCCAGCGATAAGATGATAACTTAGTTGATATAATGGCGCTAAATCGTACAAATATCTGGAATCTGGAATCAGTGTTATCTGGAATCAGTGTTTATAACTAATCGAAACCCAGCACCTATAAATTAGATTGAATTTCATCGGCCGTAAGTATGCTTTACGCACTTACGGACTTGGATTGCAACTGACTGTACTGGAACAATCCACGTAATTAATGCTCCGCCCACAGCGGCCAACCCTATACTGGTGCTACTCTTCTACACAGACGCGACGCAAAGCAGTCTCCGGAGCCTGCGACGCTGAGTAGGGCGCTATCCTACCGGTCATCTCCGCCCGGCAACCCGCAAGGCCGGGGAGGAGGCCGCCCGGCCCCGCCTCGACACTGCAGCGTCTGACGCCGAACCAAGACACGGCGCGCGGGGCCGCCGAAAGTGAGAGTGAGAGAGGACCCAGAGAGGCACCTGCTCCGCCGCGGGCGATCCGCGCTCGTAACCCGCCGCCCGGCCCCGCCACCCGACCCGCGGAACGCGACTGACGCGCGAGCTTCTTCTCCGCACGTGCTGCTCCGGTTCCGGGCGGGACGATGATAGTAGACTGGATTGCTGTTGGGAAATGAGAGGACGAAATTTCTGAACAGTTTGGGAACTTGACCTTGAGCTTGTACTGTTTGTGATGTTGTCCAGATTTATAGAATGCGATCAGGGGCCTGTATAGTCGATCGAATGCGATCAGGGGCCTGTATAGTCGGTCGACGTTTGCAACTTGCGTGTAGCACAGGTTTATTGCGTTCTGCGCTGTGTCTGATATTCGTGGTCTAGTTGCAGACTGACGTATCATGTACTTCCTCTCGAATTTAAAGCATTTGTTCATTAGGCTTATACATGATATCTTCAAGCTTGAATGCGCACGACCTCGAGTCCGGTTATTTACGGGTTTGGCCATCAGACGATTCCAAGATAACAGTGACATTCTCAGGGACAAACGGCTCAAAGAAGGGAGCAAGACAACACACAATATATTTCAAACATCTATGTTTGCACATTTAGTGCCTACAAGCTCATCCCAATGCAATCCGTAAGCTTGAACTGGTTAGAAAAGTGGTGTCAGTAATCGGTGTGCACATCCCGTGGTGGGAAGTATCATGGCCTTGCCAGGACCGCAGCTCGCTCTACCTTTCACTGGGTCTCTCTCTATAGCAGCATCAGGTCAGAACAACCCAGGTAAAGTGTGACCGCGGATTATAGAATGGTATGAACCGTTTATGATCCGTGGCGTGACAGAAACGGTTTTCACTGGCCACAGCTTCGGAAACCAATGCAAAAAAATACAGACAGATCTTTAAAACGGTTAACAAGCAAACCGCTAAGGACAGGAAAGTCCTAAAAAGTGTGCGTGCGTGCGTGCGTGCGTGCGTGCGTGCGTGCGTGCGTGCGTGTGTGCGTGCGTGCGTGCGTGTCTGTTGTATGTGTATGACTGTGTATGTGTATGTGCATGTGTATGTGTATGTGTATGTGTATGTGTGTGTGTGTGTATATATATATATATATGTGTGTGTGTGTGTGTGTGTGTGTGTGGACTGTGTGTGTTGTTGTGTGTGTGTGTGTGTGTGATATATATTATATACTATATATTATTATATATATATATATATATATATATACATTATATATATATAATATATATGTGTGTGTGTGTTGTGTGTAGTGTGTTGTGCGTGTTGTGTCCGTGTGTGTGTCCAGGAAAAGCCCAGGTGCCGGGGGTCGGCGTGTGTACCAGTCAAGGCCGCTGGCCAGTCGGGCCGGAACACCGACCCGGTCCTGGCCCCGGCCACGACCACGACCGACCGACCGTCCTTCTGTCCTTCCGTCCGTCCGAATACGACCCACCCTCTGGAGACCAGGCATGGACGGCCATTCTGGAGAGCGAGGCCGCCCAGCTGGGTAGATAACGCAGAAGATGGATAGGCGCGCCCTGGCCGGACAGAGGCGACCTTGACAGAGGGGTCAGCACTAGCGGACAAGTGAGGGCGCCCTGGCCGGACAGAGGCGACCTTGGCTGAGGGGTCAGCACCAGCGGACAAGTGAGGGCGCTCTGGCCGGAAAGGGGCGACCTTGGCTGAGGGGTCAGCACCAGCGGACAAGTGAGGACGCTCTGGCCGGAAAGGGGCGACCTTGGCTGAGGGGTCAGCGCCGGCGGACAGGGCGAGCCGCCTCCCAGGTTCACCCTCACACAGTCAAGGCGGCGGAGTCTATGGCTAATATGTGAATTTTCAGCGTGCCGCAAGGCTGGTTTGATTGGCGATTTATCGGTGGAACGGTGAACATGGCTGGTTGTTGGCGTCAGACCCACGGCGGATTTCGAAACAGTGCGCCAATGCTAACGGCGCCACAGAGGCCCTGCGAATTTAGTACAAAGGCATGTGAAATGGAGAAACTCATACTAACTAGGTACCTATACAAACACAATAACGCGAAATTATAGAGTACACAGTCTTGATGAGACTACTATAAACCCCGCCGACGTTTCATCATTAACCAGCCTGTTGTCCACCTTTGATTCGCGCAGCCGGTAATCACCTGGCTCAAACAGATTACCAAATAAGGTGGGGAGGGAAGGACGGAGAAGATGCATTTCGCATGCCCCACGGCTTAGGCTTTACCGCTTATCAAAGCCGCGGCGCGCACAGTTCCCTTTCAAACCCCGCTGAGTGTGGGATAACAACTGGTTTTACTCAGTTCCCACTCAATCGTTCCTAATTATTCGTCCATGCCTTTTATTTCCAGCGCGGCTTGCTGATATTGCGGCACCGGTTCTTCCAATCAGCCAGGGCCCTAGATCGCGGCGAATTCACTGCCGCTCCTTGCCCAGCGCCCACCAGCCCCGGCAAACCCAGTGGTGAATAACTTCACCACCACCAGTGCCGGGCTCGGGAGCGGCGCGGGAAAACAGTCGGGACGCGAGAGGTTCAGGAAACGCTGGTGGTGAACGGCGGAGGGGGGGGGGATAACGGCTGAGGGGATTAGTGGCGGCGGGCGGGAAGGTGGAGAAGATCCGGGTAGCTGAACCTGATGATGTTAGGAGACAGCGGCAAAGTCGGTCGAAGGTGCTCCGAGAGTAAAATAACAGTTCACCCTCAAAAAAAACCATGCAAAAAAGCGAGCGGTTATCCTGACAATTTAATGGTGTAAGAATTCCTTGACCTAATTTAGCAGCTCATTTCATCCAGTGGGTTCATTATATGTCTGTGTTCTTATGACGATAACTATAACGAACCGACACTTTCACAGACTAGAAAGGATAAACATCGTTATTAGAAATGCGTCGCCTTCAGTAGTGAGAATATCCCAGCCAGAACCACGTTGAAAACCGCAATTGCCATGGAGGCTGCTGCGGCGCCGCCCGACCACGGCCCGGCACCATTTGTCAGGCGGCCATCGGGTGGTGCGGCAAAAACTGGCGCGGTGATAACGTCGTGTGGCGCAGTGCGCCGCGAGCGCCGCTGCCCACACCACCGGCCACATGGCACCGCTGCTGGGTAACGGAGTGGCCCTCCGTCGCCGTTGAACGGAGGAAGTGAAGCGATTGGAACAGCGCTGAGGTAATGAAGAAACGGTCGATAGGCATACCTTGATGTTCGTTGTATTTCCTTCAATATTACTTATGGGTATTTTGCAGACGGTAATGCCATATTTTTTAAGATCCAGACGGTGACGATCAGTAATAAATTTAACTTGATTTAGAAAATAAATGTTAACCATGCTGTCCAACGTCCGTCGACAAATACAAAATAATAGGTCCCATTGAGAACTCTTGGGGATCCAAGTAATGACGACTGTCAACGTGACAAAATCGCTAGTTATGTAGGTACTTAAGGCAAAAGGTATACATTGTCATATCCACTTAGTCACCGAGTGTGCATGATAGAAGAAGCCGACGGCATGTAGGTAAGCTCAATGATTTTTCCCACATGCAAATGTAACATATTTCCCACGTGCGGACAGTTTAGCACCTTGGCACAGTTGCGATTCTGCAAGACTTCGATTCATCACATAAGTCTTCGTATAAGGGCCGTCACATCGTCGTATGTCTTCTGGTAATGTTCCTTAGCCAATCACTTTGCCATAATGTTAAGTGTCGCAAGCATGATTTGCAACATTAGCATACAGGTGATGATAACGGAATGTGGTGAAAATCAGACATTCTTCATTGCTGCGTAATGTCAAAATCATGCCAATCACGTAGCTGTGTAGTGTCAGGTATTGTCAATATATAAATGTAATGATAAGTTGTTTTGCTTCAACATGTTATTCATTTGATGTGACTCGAGGAGAAAAGCAAATGTGAGTATTCGCCGATGACGAATCGCCCATCCGATTAAAGATACGTATATCAGTCGGAGGGTTAACATCAACCGATGAAATCTTCGAGGAAGTAGGGTCCAAGAGCACTTACGAGTTACGACTCCCTTCAAATGAAGGGTCACGTCCCACTGATGAAAACGACAGGGATAAACATAAACACCCGTGCCAGGCGGGAACCAAACATTTACGACAGCAAAAAATGCAATAAACCAAACAAAGCAGCGGATCGTAGCTCTCATTGAACACTACTTTGCTGCCTTGGCTGAAACCTTTCCAAGCGCTTTGAACACGCTGTGCTATCACTCAACGAAGACGCCGTTAAGAAAATGAGACTGACCGGACACAACGGTTGAAAACGTATCAGGCGACGCGCGGAAGCAAAACACGAGGAGAACCTAGTCGCGTTCCTGTGTGCCGAAGTGTGCGCGGTGTGAACAAAACTACTACTAAACAATGTCGACTGGTACACGCCCAGAGACCGGCGACCCTAACCTGGTAGTGGAAGGCCAGAAAAAGCCGCCTGAGAATGAGGCTTGAACCTGACCCAGACCGGGTCGGTTTTATGATGGCGCAACTGGTCACATGACTCCAGCTCTTAATGTCAGACGGGACACTTGAACTTGGCAGCTGTGTTGTGTTGTTGTGCATACCGATGTCGCGGTGTTAAAGCTGAAGGCTTCTCAGGTATCGTGGTCATTTCCAACTCCGAAGCTAGGAAAGGAATCCTATCGCATAACCCTAAGCTTACTAACTAACTTGCCGACACTTACATGTTAGCTCACTATGCTTTTGTACTCGATAAGCTTTTAAACCTCACAACACCTTTTATATAAATTGAGTCCAAATATTTTTGAATGGATGGATTTCCGAGGTCTTGTCCCGCACTAAGCATAACTTGTTGCGCAGGCCCTGAACCCACCACCCAATCACGCAATTTCTGGCGTCCGGCAGAATTTACGAGGGTTGTTCAATAAATAAGGTCAAATCATCTGTATTTCAGTCAAATTTTGGTTGAGTGACATGAGCCAAACACCAAATTGATCTCTGAAATATCCGCTACAAAATATATTTTCTCGTTTGTGACCATATTTCTTCATCCAGCTTCCTGGGCCTCCACAACTTGTTTCTCCACCCAGTCACCGTTAACCATCATGCGCTTCTCCCATCGCCCCACCCAACGCCGAAATCCCGCCCGGAAGACTCCTTGCCGGTGATCCTGCACCGTATCTTCAGTCATCTTCAATTCCTCATCAGTCGCAAAACACTGACCGTGAAGGAAGTCCTTCAGTGGACCACACAGGTGGAAGACTGATGGCACCAGATCAGGGCTGTACGGCGGGTGAGGTATCGCCGTCCAGCATCGCCGTCTTCCACCTTCCTTCTGGGTCGTTTCAGGTGTGGCGACGGTCACTGGTTTTCCAGATCGAGGTTTGTCTCTTATGCTAAGCTATAGTCTTCTTTTTTGAACCGCTGAATCCGCTGCCAAACATTTGTTAAAGCCATTGTGTCCTCATCATCAACTTCGCGGAGTTTCTCGTACATTTTGGCTGGTGAATTTTCGCCGGGCAGGACAGCAAATTCGATAACGGAACACTGCTTCATCAATGTCTCCATAATGTCCGTGGTTGGAAACCAAATGGGATTATGAAAAACGCAAGTGGGCAAATTTGTTGCAGATTGTTCATAGATTTACGTAGTGTTTGTTGTTTTTCTCTACTTTTTTAGGTCATTGAGATACAGCACATTTCACCTCACTTATTGAACCACCCACGTAGAAGCGAAAGTAGTAGCAAATTGTTCATAGATTCACGTAGTGTTTGCTGTTTTTCTCTACTGTTTTAGGTCATTGAGATACAACACATTTTACCTCACTTATTGAACCACCCACGTAGGAGCAAAAGTTTTACGTGCCCGACATATCTGGACACGGTCCGCTACACCCTCTGACTCACATGACCTTGAGTGCGACCGCTGCCACCGGGCGCTGCACCACCGGCCGCAGGCCATCCCAGTCGGGCGCAAATAGCGAGCGCCGAAGCTTCTCGAACCCGGGCTACCACTAGCGGGGTGTGGTCAGAAGCCCAGCGCTCTCCCACTGGGCTACAGGGGCGGACAGACTGGAGACTGAAGTAGAGACACTTTGAGACTGGAAACTCCAAAACGTGCACCAACATCGCAACTGTGGATACTCTAACCTATCACGCGTGCGTAACGGAACAAAGCACCGATGGAAACTCCGGGCGCGGGCCACTAGAACGAGTTGCAAAAAAGTTCACTTGCACGCTTTCTAAATTAATGAAATTGCTCTGCGTCACGAAGCCAGCAGAGTAATGGTATTGAGCAAAGCGATGTGCGAATGCTGTATTATTATTTATATTTGTCTAGTTCGACACAATCTTAGCTCGCAGGCGTATGCACTATGCACGCAGGCATCACGTCCTAAGCCGACATGTGTGCCGCCGATCTGAAAATGCTGCCGCTTTACCAAAATTACGTAAAAATCGGTACCTTCCTTCAGCACCTGATGCAATCTTTATTTGTAATGAATTAAACACCAGTAAGACGCCTTAAACGGCGAAGGACGAGCAAGTCCGAATAAATCCCCGTCAATTTATCACCCACCCAACGGAGGTTCGTTTTGTGCAAAGCATGCCTTTTAATTATTTTCGTTGTGTGGTGTTTTGCCGTCGCAAATAAATCCTAACTTAATCGATACTTTGAACTAAATAGGTTTGCAGCGTTATTTTTAATTTGCAATTATAACGCTTCATAAATTTGTAGCATTACAACATTTGCCATTTCTTTGGTAGTTTACCCTGTTCGCGTATAGTGGCACATGGAATTTATCTGAATTTGCGCGTTATCGCCAGCAGCATCATTTGTATCGTTTTAGCGAAACCCTTTGGGCGGTGCTTTTGACTTATGCTAACGGGCGGTGTGATGCACAGGAAATATTTATAAAATCAGCAATAAACATTTACAGGCAGAATTTTGAATCAGCGAAGACTACTGCATACAAACCTAAATTTTTTGCACGGATTATAGAGAACGACATTTGAGAGGTCTACAGATTGGTGTATTTGTTTATCATACATTCGCTTCACTCCCATAGGTGGCTGAGCAATCTGGATTTAAATTGTGGAAAGAACAGTCATTAAAAAAACTATTAGATTGCGCTTGTATTTAAGGCCAGTACACTTTACACCGTACCCGCGCCCTGATCGGACAACATAGTGCATCACGCGCGGCGGATCTTTCTCTTACGCATCTGTGTGTTGCCCCGTGCTTTACTATTACGCGACTTTTGGTTTGCCGAGATATAGGTCCGATATTGCACGAATATTCAATGTAGGTTACAGGTTTACGACTGGACGAACAGGGGTGCACGTGCGCACGTGCAGTGATGACCCAGAGTTCGTCAACCTGTGCAAATGTGCCAGTTGGTGTGGTCTCCAGCACTTCACACCAAA
The DNA here is from genome assembly GCA_014673585.1 of Semibalanus balanoides. Classification (NCBI taxonomy): domain Eukaryota; kingdom Metazoa; phylum Arthropoda; class Thecostraca; order Balanomorpha; family Balanidae; genus Semibalanus; species Semibalanus balanoides. The sequence goes on from VOPJ01014053.1 coordinate 125,988, forward strand.
TTTTAGGCTTTATAGGTTCCAGCCGTTTCTCAGTCTACATGTCCAGCGATGAATACTTTCTGACACCCCTGACGCGGGCACGTGGGACACGCGCCATCAGATGGCGCGACAGGAACGCCGCTTGTTTCCAAAATCGGATGCTCATGCAAAATCGACGTGTTAAGGCTTCTGACCAGCGTGGCCTTCGGTTGGCCCGGTGCCGGGCCCGCGTCCGGGTTCGGAGCCGCTTAATTAGGACGACAGGAAATACCGGTATTCAGGTATGGCTATAGAGACTCGACTCTTCTCACTCTCTTGCGCGGCCTTCGACTCCAGTACGAGCTACATAGTTTCATAGTACTTGTATTTTTGCTCTTGCTTAAGCGCGGGTCTGACCTCGGAAAGCCATCCATACTAGAACATTCTGACTCAAATTTATAAAAAATTTAAAAACTCAGCTGTAGGAGTGGTAACCACACCTCAATTATGGCTTCCCCAATGGTGCACTGGTGCGTCTGACTTATCGGAAATATGAGCTCCCCTCACTCTAGCTCGGGTCTTCCGCTCATCGAAAGTCGGGCAGAGTGATGTTGGCGTGGTTTTTGAGGGAGAGCAACAGGGCGCGATATCGCAGCGGATATAGCCCCAGGTCGGTGATCCTCACCGATATCGGACCTCTCTCAGGTGCATGCGCCAGAGCACGATCTCTTAAGAGGCCGGCACACTCGCGTATGGCGACGATATATTAAGAACCGGCTTACCTCGTACGCACTGGCATACTCAGGAGCCGCTAGACGACAACAGCAGGTAGTGGTGAACATGGTCCCGGTGGGAGAGAATACCGTGGTGACTCCTTCCTACGTTCGTCTATATCCTAGTTCATTCCGCTAGTACTAGTTACCGATTGTGGGTGCAAGAAACAAATATATTTTTCATACAACGCGGACTCGTAGCCATCGTATACGGTCAGTGATTACAGATACGAGAGCTCAAGAAAAGTGGCGAAAGTTTAGACGACCTTAGGTGTCAGTGGCGAAAATTCTGAGTTATCTGCCCAGCTCATCTCGTCCTATTATTGCAGGACTCATATGATTAGATAAAGTTGGCGTTTACTTCAGTCGTACTGGAGTGCCCAATTAGATTACGAACCTGTGGTACAAGCAATGGTAAATACTCAAAGATTGATAGCTTATAAGTGAGCATCGTGGCGCAGGCTTTTACATGAGCTAGTCTGAGTCACTGACGATTGGTAAGTCCCAAGTATAAGGATATAGGGTATAACATTCGCTCTCTCAACCTCAACACTGAAAACGATCCTAACAATGCAGTAGTTATTAGCAAGTGCCAGATTCGTGAATAGCAACATGTGCGAATGTAGTAACTCTTCGCAGGACTCAAACGTTCAGTTCGACACCTCTGTGTGCTTCGTGTTCTCGACGAGGAACAGTTATTTAAGCATTTACTTCGACCATGTGATTAGCTGTCTCATAGCTCTCCTGGAGTATACACAAAGTCGCGAATCTTGGGCGACCACAAATATCTCTTGAAGAGCCCACTGAGTCCAGAATTGAGATCGCTGTCAGTGGAGCAATACCAAATCTCATACTGGCCAGGTGAGATTACCTATTAGCGTTCAGTTTGTAACTCGTGCTAGTACGAAATATGTGGTCAAGAGGGGACGATGACGTTTAAGCAGGGTCACGATGCCCCTCCCAAAGTGCCTATACTGATGGGTGCGGGGAGGCATTACTGTGAACATTGTGATAAAATAAAATTAGCTCCATCTCCCGTCGCGTTGCCTGGTTAGTTGCCCTAGTATGAGATAAGTAGACTGAATATAATGTCGAGAAAACTCTCCCTAGCTCGGCGCGTCAAGCAAATGTCTGCTTCGCAATCTGAGGACCCTCTCGGACACACCCTCTCCGCCGCCAGCTCGCCCAGATTTCTGTTGAATTTAGCTCGACCCGACTTGCCACCCCCCTCTAGATCCCAACACAAAACAATCTCTTCGCTGATATGCCGGTATAAGCTGAGACGCGAGATAGTTTCTTTTGTCCAGCCTCCCCACCAACACCTGCCCGAAACCGCGCTCAGGATCGGCCGATGGCGCAACTCTAACACTGGCATCACTCTTCAGTCAAACTCTAGATATCCTTCATTGCGATCGCCTCAGCTCCAACTTGGCGTGAGCGGATCGTGACCCGAGTGAGGTCTGGTGGCTCGACTGCCACGGATGCTCCTTGTCGCGACTTTCTGCGATGCTGAGGCTGACTTGTCTCGGTATGACTCGCCATCGTGCATGACCGTTCAATGCCTGGGTTGTGATCATAAAGCGTCAGCTATTGTGGAACTCGAGAAGTCTGATGACGGGCATGTGACTGATGGCCTGGTGGACTTGTTGATGTGGCACGGCACTGTCTTGGGTCGGATGACTAGGAGATCGAGCTATTCTTCGAGACCTCGCGGCACTCCCGCCTCGATGTTTGGCCCGGCCCGCTGTGTAGGCGGTGATTCTGTTGACTGGATGTTCTGGGTGTGTCGTGGTAGAGTGAACAATCATGCTACTGTACATGTATCGTAGTGGATGGCACTTTGGGGTATGATATTGTTCTCTATTGTTGTAGCTGGTAGTGGAATCGTTCTAGATGTCTGGATGCTCGACTGGTGATGGTAGGACCGTGATTGAATTTGTCTTGGTGTGAGACTGGTTATGTGTACTAGGGCTCTTGCATGGGTTCTAGATACCCTCGCACTGTATCCCTCGGCAATATCTCGTACTAGGTGTGTGTGACTGGTAGAGTGTGACTTTCCTGTCTAGGGTGTGACTAGGTGATGTACCTACTGATGTCGGTGTGGCACGTGGTGATGTGAGCTGGATGTACTGGTGACTCGACTCGGTTATGGATGATAGTGAAACCTGCATTGTACTGTTCTAGCTGGGTCGCATTATGACTGACAAGTATATTAGGGCATTGCAGTGGATTGATGATGATTTGACTGTCTGTGTGTGAAACTGTAGAATGTGAACCATATGATGTTCTGAGTTGTCGAATGATACTGGTGTATGTGACTGATGTCTCTGGTGATGGACTGGTATGTTGTAACTGTATGATATGGTATGACTGTGGTGTATGTGATTGATTGTCCTGGTGTGTGTATCTCGGTATTGACTGTGGTTACTGGATGTCCTGGCGTGTGAGCTGTCGAGTGTGCACCTGATGGGCGAGTCTTGCGGATGGTTGACTGGTGATGTAGCGACTTGAGATGTCTGGTCGTGCAGTGGCCGGTTATGTGACGAGTGATGTGGCATGACGTGCGTATGAGTGGTGATTATGTCTGTGCTGACTGGTGAGTGACTTGAATGGCTATTGGGCATGACGCTGGTGATGTGATTGCATGTCTGGTGTGACTGGTGATGTCGACTGATGGTCGGATGTTGTTACTGGTCTTGACTGATGTGCTGGTCTCGTGACTGGTGATGTTGGACTGATGGTCTTGATGTGCTGTGTTGATGTGACTGATGGTATTGCATGACTGGTGATGTGGTGATTGAATGATCTGAATGTTGGGACTGGGATGTGACTGTGTCTGGTGTGGACTGGTGAATGTGACTAATGTCTGGGGTGACGGTGATGTGACTGGCGCTAGTATAGAGTGTTGACTGGTGATGTGGACTGATGTCTGGATTGTGATGCGTGACTCTGTGTATCTGATTTCATGTTATATTGTCCCTTATGACTTGGTTGGCATAGTGAATTGACTGTCTGATTGTGACTCGTCGGATGTGTACTGATGTTCTGGCTGTGACTGTGATGTGGGGACTGGATGTCTTGGTGTTGAGCTGGTGTGATGTGTGCGGACTGGAGGTGTCTCGGGTGTGACTGGTTGGAGTGTGACTGATGCCTGGCTGTGCCCTGTGTGATGTGACTGGTGTCCTGGTGTACGGTGATGTGACTGACTGACGACTGCTACATGTACTCACCGAGCATGAGGAAGGGCGCGGCCATGTTGATGCCGATGAAGGGCAGCTCGCAGTACATCAGCAGGCCGAAGGCGGTGCCGGTGGCCAGGGTGGCGCTGACGACGCCCAGCAGACCGACCAGCGGCTTCGAGCGCACCCAGTCGCCCATCAGCGACGTCACGATGCAGAACACGATCATGATGGCCACCGTGGCGAACATGAACGGCATGATGGAGATGGTGTTGTCCTCCAGCTCGGTCTGCAGAGTCTGCGAGCGGAAGCGCGCGATCCGGATGTGTTTGAAGGTGTGGATGTGCTCCTCTATGACGCGCAGGACTTCGATCTCCCATTTCAGCGAGCTGAGGAAATCAGGGAGGGTTCGTAAGAGATTTTTCACGCGGGGTCACATAAGATATGTTATACCAGCAGGGAGGGTTGGTAAGAAGTCTGTCACGCAGTCAGACAGAAGGTATGATGCCATCTCTGGATATATGTGATGTCACCTTTAATTGTAAAGCTTAGCAACCAATTTTATATCTGACGAGGAGAGTAAGTTTTCACTTCTACTAACTGCAGTCACACTGAAGGAAATCAGCTAAGAGCAGGGACTGGTGGAGAAGAGGCGTGGGTGATTCACATTGCTCTTCCGCGGAACTGACTGAACAACTGCGAACTGACTGCTAATAACTTAAGTCATCAGCAGATGTTTAGTGCCCGAGCTAAAACGCCGCACCTGAGCCGCTATTTGGTCACGGCTCGATTACTAAACCCTGCGGGTGATATTCGATCGTCACGGCTCCATCGGCCTTGCATTCTGAACCCTTGGACCCGGACCTGGTGAACTGCGAAGTTGTTCTGAGTCTGCCCTTGCTGGCAGCATCCCGGTGTTGGGTTTCCATGCTTCGTACCCTGGTACGAACTACGAAGCATGGGAACCGCACACCGGGATGCCGCCAGCAAGTGCAGGCTCGGGAAGCTTCGCAGTTCACCTGATCCTGCAGGCACAGGGTGGCTGCACTGCTGATACGTGACGCAGCCTTCAGCTGTTATTGACCGGCGTCAGCGCTTCTTCTTCCCATCTCGAATGTTCTCCGAGCGGGAAGCTCGATTTCCGGCAGATGCAAGCAAGGGACGATATAGGCTCAGGGACGTGGGAACCGTGGGGGCAATGAGAGCAACCCGCCCCCTCAACTTTGGACCTGGGGGAGGGGACGACGCCCCCACAACTTTGGAGCTAGATGTCGGCCCTCCCCCATCGTTTACCATGGTCTTCTAAAATCAACGGCATTGCCAACGGAATTTTTGCTTTGTTTTGTAGAACAAAGATGCAGTTTCAAGGAAAAATTGCGAGTACAAAAATTTGCTGTATTTAATTTTTAGCTGGTTTTGCACATTCCATCTGGTCAGTGGCACCGCACTGGACTATCGTGATAGAAACCTGCTAATACAGCGACAACCTGTCAATTAGGATATGTTTCTTTTCATCCGTAACGTTGATAGAGCTATTTCTGTTACAGGCTCACTGGCTATATTGCTTTTTTGGAGGTAAAAGGCTACTGCTATTCATGAATTATTAAAAGACACCAAAAGGTAAATAACATTTTTTGCATAGGGTGCGTCACAGGGTGTTTCCTCCGTTTTTAAGCTAAACGCGTCATTACATACATCATGTATGATGTCGGCTTTGCTCCCCTGACGTTCAGCAGAGAGTGAGTCGGCGAGGGGTCGAAACAATGAAAGGTGGTCACTAACGAAATTACAGGGCTAAATTCAAGGCGATCGCCGGCATTGATACATCCAGAACGGGTGGCAATTATTGGGCGAGCGGGTGACGATTATGACGATAAATCCTTTTGGCGATATAATGGGTGGCGATCACAGCGATATGTCGTTTTTAGCTATCATTTTTGCTACCTCAGGTCCGCCAAAAACTTTGCCCACTCCCCCAACTTGAAAATAATTCCCACGCCCCTGTAAAGACTAAATCAGATATTAGAAATAGCCGGGGTCTTACCCCAGCATGTGTCTTATACCATGTATGTTAGTGTGTAAAGATGAAACTGAAACGTGTCCAGCCTTCATGAAGCAAAGAAGTACACAAAGTGTAGGACCGACATCTTTTGATGCACGCGCACAAAGCTTCAAAATCTCTGGCTGGCTGCGGGTCATGAAGTATTCAATATCATACCTCACGGCATGTTTTCACCGCGACTTTGTTCCCTTCATTAACACACACTACCCATGGCCCATTCACAGGCCATCATTAATCCTCCCAAACGTCACACTCGGAGGCCCCCTGGTGGGCCCGGCCCTGTACCCCCTCCACCCACGTTCCCCACGTGACAAAACAGTCGGGACGCCTGTTTTGCCGCCGCCTCCACCTCGAACTCAGAGCCGTCCGCCCCGGCACGAGACACGTCGCCGGAGCAGGACCCGAGGCCCGAGCTGCTACCTTGACATAGTATCCTGCGACGAAGGCGACTATGGCGCAGTGCGGCGGTATGCCGGGTTTAATTTAATGCCACGTATATCCGGCGGCAATCTGGCCGCAGCAGCGAGACCGCTGCGCGGGGGAGGGTAAATAACGACAGGGAATAGCCGGAACCTATTAACGAGTGGAAGAGAGCGGGATTTTCCTGACTGATAATTTGGCAGGTAGCTGCCAGCCACCAGCCACCACCAGCCAGAGCAGGTGATGAGCGGGGATTCCCCGGACAAATAAATTGCAGAGCAGAGGAGGGAGAGAGAGGAAACTGATTCACCAGCGAGAGTCCGATACACGGCGAGCGTTGCGTGCGTCAGACGCCTGTTGTGTCGCCGCTGGCCGCCGCTTGTTGTGTCGCCATGACAACCGTGCGGCTGTCGTACCGAAGTGAAACTCGCCGTCTCACGAGCCACGAGGCGGGCGGCCAGCCCAAGTCCGGGTCGTTATGTCATGATGTTGCAATGCCGATTGCGAACTGACGCTTGTTTCACCCCGCTCAGTTCAGTAAGCCAGTACCATCGTACCCCGAGGGCATAAAGAAAACCGGACGTGTTTGGTAAGCGAACCATCCCGGATGGGTCAAAGAGTACAGACAGACCGGACGCAGACACACGTGTCTTTCCCGGACATCCAGTGATCAGAGAGAATCCTGGATGGCGCAACTTCTCGTCCGGCCCCTCCAGCGGACGGTGTCAGCTGTCAGGTCAGGGTCACTTCGCGTCCGCGTCCGAGCACAGGGCGCCCCGCTCTCGGGACTCTGATTCATCTCTGGGCGCCGTGCAAACGGCTCCGTGTCCGGCTCGACGTCGGGACGGCCGATCTATTGCCCGTTTATGTCGGCGGCAAGTGCTCGCTTATAGGCGGCACGTGACAAAAAGCGCGTGCTAGAAATTCCGACGCAGAGGACGTCGGAAAGCCTCCTCTGTGCTGTCGAGTGATTCTCGGCAAGGCGAGGGAGATGAGCTCAGAGCGACAGGTTGTTTGCACCAGGAAGGCGCTGAGTGTCCCGCGCGGGGTCGCGTGCTTTAATGATGGATGGACCTGGTTCTTTGCACGAAACGCTGTCTCTGCGGTCAGCAGCCGGTACTTGCAGATTATAAACAATGTCTAAAGCCTGTTAGCTGTCTGCGGCGGTCTGTTGACTTTTGTTTTATTCATTGGATACATATGGCGCTAGTATAGGGAAGTATACAGCGTTTTACCACAATGATAAGATGCACGCCAATCTATAGGATAGATCAGTTACTATTTTTTTTTTACTTGCAATGACCATCCTCGCCCGATAGTCATTTTGGAGACTCGGATAAGACTTCGGAAAACGGAACTCTGTGGACATCCCCGGCTGTCAATCATGATGATAAGCCGGTGCCTGGCTTGGCAGTCGGCCTGCCACACTGATATTCCCGGTTTATCTACGTCAGCGTTACATAATCCTTGCAATCGATACTGCCGTGCTAGCTGAGCTGCTTTTGATTGTCCATCAGTGGCGTTGTTATGACAACGCATTACGTAAGGATTTTGAACTGAACACAATGGCCAGTGGCCACGAGAATAAACGCACTCCTACACAACGGCGTCGCCACCTTCCGAAAGCTGAGGGCGGAGGCATTTTGAAGTCGATTCATTCCATGCAACGTCCATAGACGTTATGTTAAAATCCAATCTGAAAATATTGGGGTACGTGTCCCCACCGTGCTCCCTATGGCGCCGCCTTTACTCCTACACCACGTTTAGTGATCTGAAGCTCTAACCTACTGATAGTCGCAGCTTGAGTGCCGGCCCTGTCGACTGAAAAATATACGACTCGGCTGTGTCGTCTGTATTGACTTCGCTGTCCCCTTGTTTGCCAGGTTACCACACGAGGGAGACTTATGTAACGGCGTCGTCTAATAGGGACAGTCCAGACCGGGCCGGGAAAGCGTCGCACACTCGTGTGAAGCATGTTAGTGGACTGAGTGCTGCAGGGTTACCAGTAATAAGGCAGTGATCTATATGGCGGACACAATGGGAAGGTAACCGATTAAGTGAGCTGTTCCGAGCCATTCTTGCATTGACAGCTAAGTGATGAGAGACAGATTACAGGGATACCGGTTGTGGTGGGAGTAATACGGGATTATCGAGCCATATCGGATTCATATTACTATAAGTTGAGGTTTATTTATATGAATGAACGTGAGCTGCCAGGAATCTTTTTAAGTGATAGCGTTGTAGGATGCAACAGCATTTATATGCCTGCTACAGTGCTACTATCGCCAAATACTTACCGATTACACGTATGTAACCATTCATTTTATGACGAATGTTTGGTTTTCAGTTTACTCTTCCGTTCAATAATGAATCACAAGACGGCACAAAACACCAGCGGTCGCTGATCACAGGCCATCTGTACTCTTGTCGTTAGCGTACGGGCAGGCGCAGATCTAGGAGGGGGGGGGGGGGGGGCACTAAGGCCGCCCCTGAAACTCGGGTCGCTCCCGTAGGGCGTACATTTTTGGTTTCGATCACGCTCCACCCCCTCCCGGTCGACGATATTTCCGTGTCGCTCCTCATCCCTCCCCCCGGTTAACCACATTTTTCTGACGGTTCCCATGTCGCACCCTATGTGCGCCCCTCCCTTGACCGAAATCCTTGATCCGCACCTGCAGCGTAAATTCCCCGAAATGGGGGTAATTTGCTTATTTCTCACTGGTATACTGGTGAGCCTGAGCATTGCATTCAAAATTGATGGTTGACATCGATCGTCATTCCCGCAGCAGCAGCGTTACTAAAAGCTGCAATACAAGCACTTGCTTGTGATTCCCCAGCGTGTTAATGGCCGCGACACTACCGTGTCACGTACATAATTGCATAATACATGCAGACAACTGATGACGTCATGTCGGTCGATAGAACAATAGGTACTGCTGAGCTCATTTTGTTCCTGACGCCAATAAGGCGACATCAAAACCACACGTCGCCAGGGATGGGGAGCAGGGCACAGCCAGACCTTCGACATGGGGGCACGGCATTCCAGGGGCCCTCTCGGTAAAGGCCGGAGGGGTTCTCGAAAGAAGGCGCTGAAAGGTATCTCCTCGGATTTAGACCACTATATTTTGCATGGGCCCGAAATGGTCGCAAACATGGAACTCGTGTGAAGCATGTTAGTGGACTGAGCGCTGCTGGTATACCGGTATTAAGGCAGTGATCTATATATAGATCACTGTATGTCCGCATATGACACTGTCCGCCGTATACGGCGGACACAATGGGAAGGTAACCGATTAAGTGAGCTGTTCCGAGCCATTCTTGCATTGACAGCTAGGCGATGAGAGATTGCAGGTAAACCGGTTGTGGTGGGAGTAATACGAGCCATATCGGATTAATGTCGCTCCCAAAACGTCTGGTAATCATGCTTCCATTGGCATGAGTTCGCACCCTGCTGTCGTATACTACATGGCAACCAACAGACGGTATATGTACAAGCGCTGCACGAGCGCCTTGCAGCCTTACTGCCGCGCCTCCGGTCCTGCCAATCCCGGGTCTCGTTTTAGGATAATGTCGACAGAAGACGCTGCTGTTCTGCATGATATACAATCAGTCGCGATCATCCTGATCCTGCGTCCGTCATCTGCGATGTTGGAGCGCAAGGACCGGGCGTGCCGGGTGAGAGTGATAACCGGTAGGACTGCTTTCGAAATGGATGAGGACGTAACGAGTTACTGGACTCTCCGGAGCCTTTACCGACAAGGTTAATGTCCATTGCATGACCGCTGGCCAGCTGTGTTGCTCACTTTTGCTTGTTGCCAAATGTCATGACAAATTCTGATTTCGCTTTCGGTTGATGTCCTTGTAAATTCGCGTTGTGACATACAGTCGAAGAAAGGTTCAAACAATTAAAGTATGCTTGTTTACACAAATTCAATGAGGAAAATAACCAGGGACCTATTTGAGAGAAAATCACGGGGAGATAAGATCCAAGCATAGCACACAAAGGCAAACAACATGCGAAGCAAGATTGATGGCAATAATTCCAGTTGAACCGTTTTGGCATTAGTGAAAAGTGCAGTGATGTCATTTTCCCAAAGTTTCCTGACCAATAACCAATACCAATTCCGAACAGGAAGTCATTTTGGTTCACCAAATACCGACCGATTTGGGTTGAAGCCCCAAAAATGTCCCAAATTTAAAAAAATTTGAAATTATAGGTGGTGGTGGTGGTAGGATATATATATATATATATATATATATATATATTGTATAATGCAAACAATACTTATTTTTAAGGACCTCACTTACTCTTGTGAGCATTATCTTCTATCTTGATATAATAATCATATGCTTTATTTAGTATTCATGTTCATTGATTTAACTTTGAGCAAATTAAGCATCAACTTGCTGGATAGAAATAACAATGCGTAAAATGCAAGGGAAAGGTGAATTGTTTAAAATTAGGCTGACCGGAAAGTGTCCACAAATGTATACGCCTGACCAACCGATTACCAAATCGGTTCACACATTTTTTTTGCGGTTACTCAAATTGGTTATCATTGGAGCATCATAGCTGGCATCGAGGCCAGAGCCCCAAAGACGACGACGGAGACGAAAATTAACCTTTCCTATATTTTTTCTCTCTCACCAAACTCCACTTTCGTGTCTATGCTTTATAAATGACACGAATAAAATGTTACGTATTACTCAACTTATCCCATGGTTGTGAACAATTTATCCAACTCGTGGGAAGGTTGCAATTTGGGCATGCAGAGCATAAATAATCGAAGGAAACTCAAGGTTTATTAATCTAATTTCTATGTATACATCACATACAATGGCTCCCAGATTTTTAGGGCTGCAGGAGGGGGGAGATCTTGCGCAGACGTTAAACCACGCGCAACCAACATGGAAGGAAAGGGTCCCCACCTAGGCTTAACCCGCGCCGGGGCGGGGGGTGTTTAGACACCCCCCTCAGGTTTTCCTGGATATCGGAAAACGGCCGGCGCGTAGCGCCGCCAAATTTTCAGTACCTGTTGATCATCTTTTCCAGCTTTCAAAAAGTTTTACAATATGTCTGTCAGTCAGTCGACCAGCTAGTCAAGTGAACCCCACCTCCGAAAAAAGGTTGTGGTCCACCAAAGCCACAGTTTTAGCGGATTGGTTCGTTACTTACATGGTTCTAAGAGCTACGATATAAGTTTTTATATCTCTATTTTTTTCTATATCTTGATCCTAATTTTCAGTTTTCTATATCTCTGACCTCCCATTATAAGTGAATGGGAAAATAAACAGGATGCTCCTATTCTGAAAAGTATGCATTGGATCAGGCTGATTTTTTTCGAATCATTTTTTTAGCTCATTCTGAATGACCTAGGTGCGAGCTTCTAAAAGATCCGACAAGGTCAGCTGAGGTCATCTGAGGTCATCAGCAATTAATTTTGCTAATAACTTCTGGATATAATGAAGATAGAGACGAAGAATACACCCACGTATTTGATCGTCTGTCCGCGTCGCCCCATTTGCAGACAGACCTATTGTCACCAAATGACCTTGACCTTGAGAGTCAAGTTTTGAAGTGACCTTACGAGTCATCATGTAATGTTTCAAAGCGTCTGACGAGAGGAACACGATCAGTGTTAATTGATATGTTGCTCCATTAGATAAAAAGCTATTCAGGAAAACATATTTACCAAAAACTGCATTTTGACATTATGACCTCTGGATCCCAAACTATTTGACCTGAAGATGAAATTGAGACATGTATGCGATTGCAAATTTAGAATAGCTATCTAATGCGAGTCTTTACGATGATACTCCTAAGCTATCATTAGTTTCCTGAGATATTTTGGGGAGTATCTGGAAGATATGTCCTAAATCTGGAAAATTGAGAAATTTGACCTTTGATGCTCTGTGACTCAATATTGACCTGAGCAAAATTTGTAACGAATAGTTTCCAAATCCCTTTTGACGACTCTCGAACAGTATTTTTGGTTTAGGTCTAGGTCCCATAGGAGCCGAGCTTTAGAAGGGGGGTGTCTAAAACCCCCGCCCGAGGAAGGTGGCGCCGAGCGACCGGGCCGGCGCGGTAAAGGAAAATAGTGGAAAACAAGACATTTTCGCCGCCAACATTTTTTGATAACTGTTTGCCTATCAATGCCCAAATTCAGTTCAATGTTTTCCTCGGGTCTCCCAAGTTTCGTCATAGGTGAAGTCTTAGTGATCTCACCTCCAACAATGTAAGGTCGTGCTTGATTGTTTGACCGATCAGTTAGAAACTCACATATTTTAATCAGGTCATAAGTACCCACAATTCTGCTATTTCGGGTGATTTGTATACCGGTGATCTACAGCGAAGTCAATTTTGTGGCCACCCAATTATAAGTCATTGAAAAACTGAAAATGCATATAAATCCAAGGAAAATGGCTAAATGTGCCAAGTTTTCACCATACTCACACAAATTTTGCTAAATAGTTAATACAAAGATTCGTGTGACATTATTGTCCTACGATCCCCCCAATCATTCCAAATTTTGTGTCGACGTTCCTGCTCCAACAACCCCCGATCTCCTCTACTCTGTCGGTAATGATAAATTGTTAAAAGTATATTGAAATCATTGTATTTCGGAAATAATCTAAGGTTCTTATTTTCGCTGTAAAATACTAAAAATAGGAGTAATTGATTTGATGAAAATCCGCTTTACGGCGCTGATACAAGCCTCCCGCAAAAATAGCGCGATCTACAACAGCGCCTCCGTCTTTAACAATACAGCTGGGCCCGGCTGCGACCCTTCATTCTTCTAAAGTCCTCCATCTCCTACCAGCCCTCTATCCCAGACAGCTCTCCCATTCCGAGCCACAGCCTCCAGCGCCACCATTCCGATTAGCCAACCGCCCAGTCAGCCCGGCCGTACTACAGACCTGAGAACCGGTGCGGGTCAGCCTACAGCGCCGGGCGGCTGCGCGGCCGGCCGCCCTCCTGGGACCTTGGCTCGGGTGGCTGGGTTGCGCCACCGTCCCCGGTGTGGTGAATGTAAGCGGTTCGCAGGCCGCCCACTCGCCGCACGGTGCCGTGAAGCGTCCGCCGCCACGCGCCGCCGACAGTTTACCGACTCGGCAGAAACGACGGCTTCGCTGCCGCTCGTCGCAGCGCTATCACGTGCGCTAGGAGCTGGTCTTGGACGGCGTTATCCGATACCAGTTCGGTGTTGAATTCAGCGAGAGGGCGTTTTTTATTCTGATTGGGGAGTGATATACAAACTTAGTTGACCGAGTCAAGTAACAAATTTGTATAAATATATATATGCCTTGCTTCTAAATATAGAGCGTGGTAAACCTCAGACTACCTCAAGCTACGACCTAGCCACATCGCGTGACTCCAGATTGCCGCAGCTGGCCAGTGGAAAACCGCACTCCCGCCGTCGGCGGCTCACCTCCCGTCACCCCGTGTACTCCTTCCGTCACTCCCGTGAATCCTCCGTCACTCCCGGACAACTCCGTCGTCACGTCCTGATACTCCTCCATCACTTCCGTGATACTCCTCCGTCACTCCCGTGACACTCCTCCGCACTCCGTTGATAACTCCTCCACCACTTCCCGTACAACTCCTCCTCACTCCGTGACACTCCTCCCGTCACTCCCGTTGATACTCCGCCTGTCACTCCCGTAACACTCCTCGTCACTCCCGTGACACTCCTCCATCACTCCCGTGACTACTCCTCCGTCACTCCCTGACACTCCTCCGTCACTCCCGTGACCACTCCTCTTCACCTCGCCGTGACACCTCTCCATCACTCCCGTTGATACTCTCTCCTCCCACGCCCGTGATACTCTCCGTCACTCCCCGTGATACTCCCCACCCACTCCCGTGATACTCCTCCGTTCATCCCTTGATACTCCTCCATCACTCCCGTGATAACTCCCCATCATCTCTCGTGATATCCTCCGTCACTCCCGGTGATACTTCCTCCGTCACTCCCGTGATACTCCTCCATCCACTCCCGTTGATACTCCTCCGTCCACTCCCGTGACACTCCTCCGTCACTTCCCGTGACACTCCTCCATCACTCCCGTGACACTCCCTCCGTCACTCCCGTGACACAAGTATCACTCAGCTCCGTGACACAGTATATCCTCAGCTCCTCCGAGGCCGGTGACCGACACTCAGCTCCCTCCGAGGCCGGTGACCGACACCAGCTCCCTCCAACCGGTGACCGAGTTTTCCGCAGAGCGTCCAGCCGACAGAAGCCAGCGACTTGTGGTGAACGACAGAAGCGGCGACTTGATCGCCACCCTGTCCCGGCTGACTGAACCAGTCCAGGCACCTAAGACCGGCCGACCGTCTCCGCCCCCAGGTCTCTTGTTCCAGAACCTTAGCATCCGAATAGCACCCCGAGGTGCTAATCTTTTTTTACAGTGTAGGGAACAGACAGATGACTGACTGACCCGCCCAAGGGACCTAATCACTTATCAGTCCACCGGCGGCACGGCCGCCCCCGCAAATAACATTGAATGGCCGGGGAAGCCCTCAGCTGGTGTCGAAATAGGATGGGATCTGGAGACTGGAGGACTCGGATCTATTCTGGTATATGATTAACAGTCGGCTATCCAGCCGGAGTAACAGTCGGCTATCCAGCCAGAGGCGGGGCCCGGTGTCAGAGGTTCGGCCGCAGCTGCAACGTCTCCGACTAATTGACAAACCGTTACACTAGTTATTTAAACGGGAACGCACCGGGCGTATACACGCACCGCAGTATTTCTGAACAGCGAGAGGAGTGTGGTTTGTATAAACAAAATGTTGCATGAATGCACTGAAGGAACAATGAGGAGACGGTTGATCACTAACCATACTTGAAAATGATCCGAAGTCAGTAATGGGCCTTATATTATATATATATATATATATATATATATATATATATATGTATAAATATATATATATATACATATATATTTATGCATATATGTATGTATAATGTAAATATATATATATATAAATCCAAATGATATTATATAGTGGTACTCACACGTTGACGTCGAAGTCGGAGTGGTTCGATCCCCAGTAGAGCAGCTGCAGAGCGGGCACCTTCTCGACATTTTCCCCGTTCACCACGGGTGATCCAAACGACGCGGGGAACACAAAAATCTCATAATCGTCACTGAACCAGAGCGGGTACGTCAGCGTGGTATTGCCGCTCACGACGCTCTCCACGTACGGCGCCAGCTTCACGATCGGGTTGCGCAGGCACTCCCCGTTCCAGCGAGCACACAGGTCGTCAAACGTCCACGTCTGCTCGCCGTTGCTGATGGAGACGTTCGTGACCAGCTCGTCGAGGCGCACGATCTCGTCGAACGCCTCGGGTCGGATGAGCGTGCCGTCGTCGGTGGCTGTGATCAGCAGGCGGACGAACTTGCCGAGGTCGGTCATGCGGCCGGGGTTGAAGGCGGTAAAGTTGTCCGGGAAGAANTAAACAATCGAACGAACATAAGCTTATACCAGTGCAAATAATCAGAAAATGCACATTTGGTGTTTCCGGTTCGTTACTCCGTTACTCTGTTACTAACGAATTTACATTTCTTTTAGTAACAAAGTAATGGACTCGTTCCATTTATTTAATGGTAACTGACCGAGTAATGGAAGTTACTTTTGTTGTCCTTTACTTCGTTACTTTTTAGTCCGTTACACAGTTACTCCGTTACTTGTTTTAATATACCTGTTTTTCTTCAAGCCCGGCGTCATTCGCACATAGCACAAACAATGCCCTATACACGTTAAAAATCGAATGTCATGGCCACGAATCAAAACTGTTTGGGGGGACGTAAGGCTTTTGTAACCAAGTCTTTCCAATTACCTCCTTATGCAAAACATTAACCCTTGCCCTAGTTTGAGTCATTTTAATCCCCCCTGAATTTTGGCGGCGTTCAGCGCCACCAAATTTGATACACCTATTCGGTCATCTATTACACAAATATTATAATAGTTGTGACCAAAGATCATTTCAGGTCAAGTCACCCATGTTAACGTTAAACAAACCACCCAAATTTTTGTGATCGTGCCAAAGCAACAGTCTTTGTTCGAGAGATTTGAAACCGTCAGGATTTTATAAGGTTACAAGTACCTACATTTCGCAAATCTCGTTTTTGTATCATCAGTGACCAAAGTTCAGAATAATTTATTGGCTTTCCAGTATAAGTGAATGAGAAAGTAAATAATTGCTTCAAAATTAAGATGATATGCATTGAATCAAGCCAATGATTTCAGAATAATGTTACTCTAGTTTAGTTGTAATGTCTCAGTATAAATTGTTGCTTAGTGACCTATGCAAGGCCATCTGAAATTGTCAGCAATGTTTTTTAACAACTATTTGTAGAATAAAGATATAGGCGAGCAGATGTCATCACTGCGTTTGTCTCGTCGAGCCGCGTTGCCTTATATGTAGCATGACCTAACTGGGTCACCAAATGACCTTGACGTGAGGTAAAATTGTGAAGTTTAACCCTGACAAATAATCATTAATATATATGTTGCAAAGTGCCTCTGGGAGGAAAACACTTAGGTGTTAAAATATTTTCTACATATCTTTTAGGTAAAAGTAATTTTCGAAAAACAACTTTGACAAAAATAACCTTTTAACCTTTAATGGCCTCTGGAGCCTAAAGCTACTGACTTGAACTACAAAAATTTGAGGAATGGTGGTAGTTGCATATATGAAGAAGAGCTTTCGATTTTTTCCTGAGCTATTCATTGTTACCGACGATGTATATTGCGAAAAAAATCGAAGCGAAATCCTAAATCTGGAAAAAATTTGATCTTTGGTGATCTCTGGCTGACCTTTAATATTGTCAGCAACCGAAAATACCCGAATTCATTTTCGAATGCCCATGTCATGAACTTAACAAATACACGTCTTTCCTAGTCCCCTTTAGTTTCCGAGTTAGACAGAGGGTCATTTTGACCCCCACCCCCCTCTCACCATGGCGAAGTTGTCTTAGAGGACCACCATGATGCAAGTAAAATCCGGCAATTTCAGGGGACGCGTCCCTTGTTAGGCCGTGGTTAAGGGACAAGGGGGTCTCACGTCCCCCGTCCCGATTGTATGGTGAATTTCAACTCAATCGGCAAGTAGTTTCTGAGATATGAAAAGGTGTGCACAGTGCGCAAAGTGCAAGGGCAGCCCAACCCTGACTTGTGGAAAGGTAGTGGCTAAGAGGTCCGCTAAACACACATTTAATTTGAAACACAATCGGCTCAGCCGTTCCTTGAGATATAGTAGATATGGTAGGGGTGTGCACGTGCGCCCACTGTGGCAGAAGCACCCCACCTTTGGCTTGTGGAAAAAGCGGGCGCCTTGAGGGATCCCTAACCACATCACAAATTGGAACACAATCAGTTCAGCCTTCCTGAGTATAATAATAGGGGGTGTGCACGTGCGGCAAGCGTGCAGAGGGCACCCACCCCGACTAAAGTGAAAAGCGGTGGCTGATGGGTCCCTAACCAGTAACCACACACCAAATTCGAACATATCAGCCCAGCCGTTGCGGAGTTTTTGCGACAAAACACCGTTCAACACCCCTCACGCGGCACGCGCCACGCGCTGTGGCAGTCACCCACATGAGTTGGCACTGGTAAAAATAGGATTGATTGGATGGGGCTGCTCAGCAAAGAAGACCGCTTGTCAATCGGACGTACCGTTGCAGAGATATGAGCTTCTCAAAAGCGTCGCCACGGGTTGGTTTGGGTTGCGTTGGGTTGGGCCGCTCATAATCATATTTTTCCCATATACCTACCACGTAAAGACGAGGGAGCGCTTCGTGCTTGCTCGTAATAAGTTTTGTTCCATTTTTGACGATATAATGAAGTTGAGAGTAGCGAAATACTTTTTTATTGTAACAGAATAGCGTGTATCAAAGTTCCATTTTAAGTAACAATGCCATCCGAAGGGTTTTCGAGTTATCACTCTATTTTGTGTCGGAAAAGATGGACATATAAAACTGTAAACCCCTTAAAAGGACACTGCCACCTTCCAAAAGTTATTAAATGCACGCAGCTTGTGGTTGTTGTGCTAAATATGAAGTTATTGCTGCCGAACACCATGCATAGCATTTGTTTCTCACAAACAGTGCTGCAATTGAATAAATTTTAAGTTTTAATATTTTGAGCTGATTTGACGTCAAGAATCAAAGGAATTCGGGAAAAATGGAGAAAAACTTCACGCTGCCAAATTTATGGCTAATGTATGGCCAAATGTAAAACAAATCGGCTATCATCAAATTTTAGTAAAGAGTGATGACTTCATCGGCTTCAAGAATTCCCGTTCAAAATACCACGGGGACTGGGGATGGTTACAGATGTCAAAACCAAACTCAAATTTCTGTGTGATTCGACCTCGGTGGTTGTTTTAACTTATACCATACATAATTGTAATGCCAAGCAACCAAAATGGCTATCTCAACTCAAATATAATGTTAAGGTAGCAGTGTCCCTTTAACCCTCGCCAGTGTAGGGGTTGGTTGCCACCCCTTCGTTTTTTTCAAGAATAACACACGTAGATATAAACCGATCGCAATGAAACTTTCATCATCGTACTTGGCATCAATTTGACAAATACTCGGAAAATTGCGAACTTCTAACCTGTATGAACCGTGACCTTTGACCTGTTTCTCAAGGTCGTGTTTGGCGAAACTTGCGTCCCGTGGTACAGATCCTTGAAACAAATGCAGTTTCCGAGTGTTTGCTGCTCAGGAGCATATGCAAAGGTGTTTCTAGGTGACAGTTGTGGGTTTTGCAGAGACTGCAATCTCCATTGACCTTTTCCAAGGTCAACGAAAGTCAAATACCTCCGATGACCTCAAATGTCTTGTTTCGTCTTCTGACCGTTTTAGTGCAGTTTGTGATGCTGATTTCAATTTTGGTATCCATTTTACATGATTATATGTTCAACTGGGGTCATGTGCTGCCAAAGGTCAACCGAGGTCACTGACCTTAGATGACATGACATGGCTTTTTTGGATTTTTCAGGTTTTAGGTCATTTTGTGATCCTGATTTCAAATTTTGCGTCTATTTAGCCTTCTAAGATGTCATTTTACTATATTAGCCGATAAGTTCTATTTTTTTTCAAATTTACGACTTGAAGACATTTTGGCTTTAACATGAACTCAGGGCTTACCTAATAACCCATGACCTTAAAATCAGATGTCAATGGCTTCCTCTCGTCACAAGCAACACGCTCGTTTTTTAATCGAAGCTCTTGCTCAATTAGGGGCCAAACGCCAAGGGTGGTCGTACCCCCCTTCACGGTGACGCAATGAGTGACCCTATACGGGCGAGGGTTAATATACAAATGATATGCAGCTTTTATAAAATGAAGTGAAAATAAGACTGATTTTTGTTTTTGTTTGCCTTTCCATGAAATTCACATATTTACTTTGTATTGATGGCAATCATATTTAAATACAATCCCACTTCCTGAAGTGAACGTAGGGGCGACACTGACACTGCCATCAAAAAGTGGAGCATGGACTCGCCGGGTGCCCCGCGCCTTTCCGTCCACCAATGGTAAGAGCCATGTGGGGTCCGTGTGTTCCTGATGAGCAAGGTCACCTCTTGAGGGCCAGACCTCTGCTTAAAAAGTGCTGGCACAAGCCACCAGCCTGGCACACACGCACTGGTCGTCTCTCCCAGCAGTCGGAGCTCAAACCAACCGCAGAGATGAACGCCAAGCTTGCGGTAAGCTGACATAGCAATGTTCGCGGAGTTCAGTCTTTACTTTAATGTGTGTACCGGCAATCACATTTGTGTTGTGTTTCAAACATTGTGGTTTTACCTGTCCGGAAAAGTGTTTTGTTAAATATTCAATGCAAACGGTCACGGCTTAGTCTAGTATTTCGCTTCATATAAACATTTGCATTGGTGCTAAGGAAAAACTGTATTATCTTCCTGATCAGAAAACTGTTTTGTTTAACCATGAACCTTTAATTTTATCTGTACATGGTTTCCCTTAACCCGCGCCGGGCCGGGGGGGGTGTTTAGACACCCCCCCTCAGGTTTTTCCTGGATATGCGGGAAAAACGGCGGCGCGTAGCGCCGGCCAAATTTTCAGTACCTTGTTCATCACTTTTTTGTAGCAGCTTTCAAAAAAAGTTTTCACAATAAGGTCTGTCAGAGGTCAGGTCACCCAGGCTAGGTCAATGTGACCCCGCCCTTCCCGAAAAAGTTTGCGGTTCCACAAAAGCCACAGTTTTTAGCGGAATTGGTTTCGTACTTACAGGGTTGTCATAAAGAGCATGACTATCTAAAGTTTGTATATATCGGAATTTTCGGGATATCGGTGACCTAAGGTCAGGTCAATTTTCCTGACCTCCGCCATTTATAAAGTGACATGGAAAATAAACAGATGCTTCTTATCTGAAAGTATGCATCGGATCAGGCCCTGATTATTTCAGAATAATCGTTTTTTTAGCTCATTCTGAATGAACAGGTGCGATTTGTTTCCTAAGATCTCTACAAGGTCATCTGAGGTCAATCTGAGGTCATCACAGCAAATGATTTGCTAAATAACTTCTGATATAATGAAAGATAAAGACGAAAGCAGATGACACCACTGTATTTGTTAATCGTCTGTCCGCGTCGCCCCATAATGCAACATGAACCTAAAATCTGGGTCACCAAATGACCTTGACCTGAGGTCAAATTTTGAAAGTTGACCCTTTACGAGGTATCATGTATATGTTTCCATAAGCGTCTTGACAAGAGGAACACGATAGTGGTCAAAAATCATTTATGTGTCATTTTTTAGATAAATGCTAATTGCAGGAAACACATAATTTTACAAAAAACCTGCCATTTTGTGACCTTTGAATGACCTCTGAGCCTAAACTATTGATCTGAGCTCAAAATTTGAAGGACATAGGTGCGATTGCAATTCAAATATCCTATCTAATTGCTTTTCTTACTTGTTTTATCTCCTAGCTATCATAGTTTCCGAGATATTTGGGGATATCTGGAGCTATGTCCTAAATATGGAAAATTTGATGAAATTTGACTTGATGACCTCTTGGTGACTCTAAATTGACCCTGGGCAAAATTTTCACCGAAAATAGTTTTTAAAATCCCTTTTGACTAGCTCTCGAATGGTATTTTTGGTTTAATGTCTTAGGTCACCATAGGAGCCGAGTAGAGGGGGGGTGTCGAAGCACCGCCCCCGGCCGAGGAAGGTGGGCGCCGAGCACACGGCCCGGCGGCGGGTTAAGCAGATTGATTTTCGTGTAGGTATGTGTTTGAATACATCGAATTAAATGCATGATAAAACTTTAAATCATGTATATTAGACAATGATGTTTTGCGACCCAATATGAGTAACATTTGCATACTTGTTTCAGCTGCTGCTTCTTGCTGCCCTGGTGGCGTGCGTCTCTGCATACGGTGAACACAGTGGATACAGTGGCAACTACGGTGGATACAGCGGTCACGGACACGGCGTGAGCCATGGCTAACGCCGGGCACCGTTACACGTACGGTCCTCGGTATACGGTCAAGCTACGGTCTACTGGAATCCGTGGATACGGATATCACATCATCACTCCCGTAGCTCACCAGACTCGCTTCGCTCGGTCCGCATTCACGGATTAAGCAGCAGCTATAGCGGGGAACGCAGTGCGACTATGCTGAGCTTTCATTCGGACGCCGTCACCCCGTATCGCTGCCGTTCTCGTGCTGGCTAACGGGGCGCAACGTGCCTGCCAGTACGCTGCATGCTGTAAGCAGTCGGCCCAGTCAGCTACGGATAGCGAACGCAGTGCGTCTGCCCAGTGCTACGGAGAGGCCAGCCACCGTTAGAGGATAGGCGCCCAGTATGCTAGCGGTGATACGCCATGGTCCCACTAGGTCCTGTTGTTGCCATTATTGAAACTATTCTGAAGTGGCTGTACTATTTGTACTTGTGGTGTGAAATACAAACATTAAAATACATCAACTTTAAGCCTTACCGATGCTAAGAAGGGGATGACATTTTCGCACAAATATAAATGTGACAATTGAAAAGGTATTGACTGATAAGCTCACTTGGTTAGAGCGCCATGCTTGTGCAGTATGACGGCACGGTTGTTGTTTTGAAACATCCGACCGGAAACCTTCAAAAAATATCTTATTTGCCGTGCTCATATTGTCATCACAATTGATAAAATATTACTTCACATCACCTTTGAACAAAGATATCCCGAAAGCAGATTTGTACAATACAAAAAGAGACAGCTAAGCAGCAAATTATCTTTTCGAATTTATCAATTTGCCATAAATGATGATTTATTATGTTAAAAATTGAGCAATTAAAATGACATTCAATAAATGGAACCCCCAAAAATAACTTACTTACATACATTCAAAGAAAGAAACATTGTATAACTTAATTCCGTTACCCGTAACCTATGTCTGTAATTTATCAACTTGAAATGTTGGCAACTGTCAAGAGGGTAAAGGAGATACTGGAAATTTCATTATCAAATGCTAATTTAATAAAATGCTAATAAATAGTTCAATAAAGACAAACGCAACAGTGTTGTTAGCAACTTAAATCTAGTGCCGTGTTTATATCATCACTTATGTTAAAGGGACACTGCCACCTTCCCAAAAGTTCTCAAATGTACGCCGCTTGTGGTGCAAAATATAAAGCAATCGCTGCCGAACACGATTATGACATTTGTTTCTCACAAACATTGCTCAATTTCATACAAAGTTGTGTTTTAATATTTGGGCTGATGACGTCACATGAAGGAATTTCGGGAATAAGGAAACCTTCACGCTGCCATATGTACGGCTAATGTATGGCCAAATGTAAAACAAGCCGACTGGCGACTATCATCAACACTTAGTAAAGAAAGACGACGTCATCGGATCAGGTTCCCCGTTCGAATACACTGGGGACTGGGGATGTTACAGATGTCAAAATCAAACTCAAATTTCTTTGTGATTCGACCTCGGTGGTTGTTTTTAGCGAGCGAGCGCGAAAGCGCGAAGCGAGCCGCTCATTGACCTATCGGATTTTTTCTCACATATAAGCGGCCGACCCGGCCGGGCCCGGCCCGACGGCCGGGCCGGGCCCGGCCAGAAACCGCGACGCTGGTTCATAAAGCTTTAATTATCTTTTGAATCCCGCATCCGATTGAGCAAGCGGTTTTTCGCCATCTGAATAGCCCATTCAATGACATTATGATTTATTTGCATGTTTTTTCTCATGTGATGGGTCGCATTGGCGCGTGACACGTGCGCGCGTCAGGGGTGTCAGAAAGTATTATCTGCTGTAGCTGAGAAACGGCTTGGACCTATAAAGCTAAAATTTGGTGTGAGGCTGGAGAACCACACCACTGGCAATGTTGCCAGCAGGTTCAAACTCTGGTCACACTGCACGTGGCGCACGTGCACCCCTGTTAGCCCCCCCCCCGTCCACGAAATACATGCAATAACTCGTTGCAATACCGGACCTATATCTCGGCAACCAAAAAGTGAAAACACGGGTCAAACACAGACGCGTAGAGAAAAACGATTTCCGCCCGCCGTAATGCAACTATGTTCGTCGATCAGCGGCGCGTGGAACGTGCAAAGTTACTGGCTTTAATATAACCGGCAAATCAATTAGTTTTTGACGTCTTCACAATTTAAATCCAGTGCTCAGCACCTATGGGACTTGAAGCATGAAACAAACACCAATCTGTAGACAAATGTACCGGTCTCTAAAATGCATGCAAAAAATTGAGGTTTTTAAATGGCAGTATTTTGCTGTTAAAATCTGCCTGTAAATATTTTTATTGACGATTCTATAACATTTCCTTCATTCACCGGCCGAGGCTTCAAAACCAAAGGGTGCTAAAACGATAAAAAATGTTCGGCTGTAAGCGCAATCAATCGCATCTAAATCCCACCCAAACGAATTTTTGCCTACAAACATGAAGCTTATAAATTGCATAATTTAAAAATAACACTTCAAAACCTATTTAGTTTAAGTATCGATTTAGTTTGGATCTATTTGCGACGGCAAAAAAAAACGCAACAAATTAGCGAAAAATAAATTAAAACATGCTTTGGCAAAGACGAACATCCGTTTGGACGGGTGATAAATTGACGTTGGATTTATTCGGACTCAGCTTCGTCCTTCGCCATTTAAGGCGTCCTTACTGGTAACTTAATACGCAATACATAATTGCAGTGCCTAGCGCACGGAAAATGGCTATATCAGCTCAAAATATAATGTTTAAGGTGGCCAGTGTCCCTTTAATGAAATTAGAACATATCGAAATTAAATAAGTCAAACAAGAAAACAGTCTCGATAATAACATGTGTATCTTAATAAAATCATATAAGTTACGAAAAAAGTCATATTAGTTGCGGCATATTAACTCTTATCAGTTGCCAGAAAGGTCTTGATAGTTGCAAAAACAGCGATTGTTGCATCATTATCTGTGATGATTTTCGGTTTGAGTTCATCTGCATAGTACCGATAAACAATAAACATAAAGTTGTATTTATATAACAATACAACCGCATAACACAAACTAAATAAGACATAATCTTGCAGCCACTGGAGTATTTTGTGTAACACGATTCGAGGGGGCTTCCCCTCCTTTTATCTTCAGCACCAATGGGAAGATCACCCTGATTTAAACGGCAATTGATAGTCCAGGAAATCGCATCGACGTTAAATGGTTTGTGTTGCCCTAGAGGACACAGCTGACGTCACAGGTCAGGTCAAAGGTCAATGTCGAGAATTTGAGTTTATTGGCGATAATTTCCGTTCAATGTCATTGGTTGCAACCATGATCACCCAAAGTGCTCTCAAAGGTATGATACACATCCTGCATGAGCTTAAGGGAGATTGTTCGCAAAATGTCAAGGTCAAGGTCAGGTCACATGTCAAAAACGTAATATGTCAAAATGTCAGAAAGGTAGGCGATAGTCATGAAACACATTACACATGTTATGTAGACTATGTTACATGTATAACTCGAAATTGATACTCATTTTACCACCTGACTTAGTGTACGTGATGTAAAGGTGCAGCAAAGCTCAAGTTCAGGTCACAAAAGGTCAAAATTTGGAAATGATGAATATAATTAATACAAACAGATTTTCCTGAACCGGTTTTGTCTCAGAAGTACTGCGCAGCTAGTAATTTGTTTGTTTCTGGTAAAAATACGTCATGAGCAACCCGTACTCTAGATGTTTTCACTCAGTAAATAATAAAGATATCATTTGGAATTCGGTGTGGTAGTTGCCTATGCAATGTTATTTTTGACAAATATTCATTTTTCAAATATCTTTGATTTTTTTCAAGCAAAGTTAATTTTGGAAATGTTTAAGGTAAAAAATCAACGATGCAAGATAGTTTTGTTGTAGCCATTGACATTTTCTATCTTGTCAAATTTTGGATTTAATTTTGTCTGGTACACAACATTTGTACTGTCTCTTAAATTTTAGCTAATTTTGGTGTCAAAATATTGTGTTGTGCCGTCACTACTTCGCTATATTTAAAGAAAATC
The DNA here is from genome assembly GCA_014673585.1 of Semibalanus balanoides. Lineage (NCBI taxonomy): Eukaryota > Metazoa > Arthropoda > Thecostraca > Balanomorpha > Balanidae > Semibalanus > Semibalanus balanoides. The sequence goes on from VOPJ01014053.1 coordinate 151,908, forward strand.
ATACGAAATTTTAGTTTTTTTGCACAGAAGTTCTGAAAAGTTGCATGGACGGGTACTAAAAGTTTGGCGTTGATAGCTGTATTAGTTCGTGATATATTATATACATTCCTTAGGTACTAAAAGTTTGGTGTTGATAGCTGTATTAGTTCGTGATATATCATATACATTCCTTATGGGGGTAAAACAAAATCCCCCCCCAGTGACTCTCCGGTTAAAGAAGACGTGCTTCAAAGTATTGTATGAAGAAAGATCCATGTTGAATGCCACAATCCACTAGCCAATTGGTGATATTAGCGCTATTGAACAGAAACATCAATAGTATAGGCTTCCCTGGCATAGGTGACCGTGAACCCTGATTTTAAAGACTTCCGCCCACACCACAGCTCCTCCTACAACCAACCAAGGCGTGACCACGGACGGTGTCTCCCCACCGGGAGGGTCTGTATGACGTCAGAGGGAGGGGCAGACGGATGCGGACGTACAGACGGCAGAGCAGCAGCCGCCGCCTCATCGGGACGATATCCGGGGTTAGAGCTTGAGTGTGACGTCATACATCGTTGTGGTTTAGTGACGTCATAACTACTGCAGTTCTCCAGTAGGTTCTGTTTAATGGTAGATTCAAACAGACATTATGCAAATGCCCTAGCCCAAGTTGCAGCGGTTAGGATTGCGTAATGCACTCTATGGTGGAATGTATTTGAGACATATTATTGCTCCGACTTTTTTAGGTAATTTATTTAACACCAAGCCAACCGCTAATGCAAAGTGTAACAGTTCAATCTGACAATTAATGTTTAGATGTCTTCCATATGACAAAAAAGGAACTCCTTGTTTGAATTACAAACAGCTCGACTTATGCACCCAGCCACAATTTTATCTAGCGACAACATTATTATAATGCAGATAAAGTACAAGCCCAGACCCAAGATCAGCTTTGCACCGCTCCAGCACCACCAAGGGCAGCATTTGACAGCGTGCGGTACGTGAACAAGGTCAGAGCTGACAGCTATGCCCGCTATATAAACTACAGCGGCAGACAGCAGACACAACTACTGGTCTACTCTTCCCAGCAGTCGGAGCCACAACCAACCGCAGAGATGAACGCCAAGCTTGCGGTGAGTTTACTGGCTAAGCATTCTGTGAATATGTATTTTATCCATGGTGGTGGTCTTTATCAAGCAAATAAATACAAATTTGCAGACGGAAGCTTTAATTTATATATCTATTTCATTATCTACATTGAAATGTCTTACAAAGCAGTTTTTTTCAACACTCATAGTTTTATTTCTCATCCTGCTGGGATCATCTTCAGGTGAAGTTGATCTTAAGGTGTTTCATTTCATCGGGTGAAACAGTCAATTTTTGATTATATGACTTGTGCTATTTTGCATTGAACAGTGACCTTTTATCATTCTTTTTTCATCTCCTTAACAATATTTTGGTTATGTTTGCAGCTGATCCTTCTGGCTGCCCTGGTGGCGTGCGTTTCTGCATCATACGATGGTGGATACGGATACGGTGGATACGGTGGTCACTACGGTGGATCCCAGCGTGGATACAGTGGTTACGGACACGGCGTGAGCCATGGCTACACCGTGCAACGTCACCGCCGTTCTCTTGGATACGGCAGCTACGGCTATGGATCCGCTGGATACGGATACGCTCCCCGTAGCTACGGATACGCTCCTCGTTCCTACGGATACAGCAGCTACGGACATGGCGACAGCTATGGCTTCTCCGACGCGTCACGCCGTTCTTCTGGGCCTAGACACGGCTCCAGCAGCTACACTCCCCGTAGCTACGGATACGGATACGCTCCCCGTAGCTACGGATACGCCAGCCACGGCTACGGGTATGCTCCCCGTAGCTACGGATATGGCCACTAAATCCTGTAGTTACCACTGACCATTATTAAAAGATTTTATATGGGCTCACTATCTGTTCTTGTGGTGTGAAATACACACAATACCAACCTCGTATGAGCTTCAACAGAGAAATGATTCCTGATACTTTATCATGCTTCATCACATAAATATCACGAGTAGCGGAGCGGCGCAATCAACATACAAATGCAATCAACTTAAAGCTTTGCTGTTGGTATGAACCCCACAGTCACACTATTGCACTTGGTCTTCTATACAATTTAACAGAAGCTAAATGTGCTACGCACAAGATGCAAGCATTTGTTTGATATTGTCAAAAACAGCGCAGCCACAATTTGTCCGTGTGCTCATATTTCTGCAACAATAAGTTTTGTTACATTAAACTGATACAAATTTTGCCTGGTAATTTAAACTTTGCACGATTCTGTGCTAAGCAGTACTTATTCAATTTAGCTTTACAAAATTGTGAAGATGCTCATACAGGGTGTCCAAAAAAACATACTCTGGATTTTAGCTCCTGCTTCAATCAGCACGTGCCAGATGTTTCGGAACTTGTCATGTTCATAGCTTGGCATGTGGCAAATCCAATGAACACATATATAAATCCTTTGATATATTTTCTGATAGTGAAATGCGTTTCGTATAGAAGCTTACACTTCAGAAGCCTTCAAAACTTATCAAAATATTGAACCTAAATTTCAACGCCAGACAACCTGCCTAAATATGCATCGAACTTTGTGTAATTGTTAATTTTAGCTTAACAAAATATCGATATTTGTGTTGAAAAAATCTGAAAACGGTATATTTCTCTGCAAAGTGGTGCCCGTTTCAGCATTTCATATCCAACAGTTTCTGAGCACCGAATGCACGATGTAATGCTATGGGGCTTCGCTGGACCCAACAAATATTTGTTATGTGCCAGCCAACACCGCCCGCCATTTAGGGCCATACCCCCAGGCATAATGTGATCTGTTTGCCCCCCCCCAAACGATCAAGTCTCACAAGAAAAAACGGTCAGTAATCATGTATAATGGCTTTGCCTTAGGAGAAAAGTGCACAAGTTAACAATTTATCGAGGAAACATAACAATTTATAGTCCAAATGCCTTTGCAGCAATCAAAATCCAGCTATCCACAGTAAAACAAACTGGAAAATTTCGCACCGCTTCGCGGCAAGTTTTGCAATTACTTATACAAATTGGTTTTAGCCACTTATCCTCTGCAAGGCCGAAGGCCCACAGTCTATATTTCTGGGATTTAACAGGCAAACCCATAAAAATTTCGCGCCGCGAAGCGGCGCGAAAACATGGAAATGGAAATATCTATAACACGGAATCCACATTTAAATGCTGCAAGACGTTTTTTTGGTCCATTTCAGCCAATCCCCACTTACAAACTTCGGCGACGCCCCCGCCAGTTGGTTTAAGATAGATGTTACTACTACTTGTAATGTGTACTAATATTCCGTAGCATATATGCTACAAAGTATTGCGCTTTTGCGTTTATTTTTTCGAGAAAAAAAACACACACAAATAAAGCTCAATACCATTAAAAAGGTGACCGGCTCAAATCCGGCGAGAAACAAATGAAACTACCTTTTTGCAAAAAAAAAAATACCTCCCCCAACCGACGGTTGGATCCGACAGTGGACTTAAGAGGTCATTAACCCTATTCCTGGAGGGATGAAAAGTTTACGAATCTGTCGGGGGCTTATTCCGTTCCGAGATCTGAATGGGGGCCCCTTCAGATCTCGACTGCCATAAGAGCTAGAATCACGAAACTTGGTATATGGTTAGGGTCAACAGCCAACTTGATTTTGTGATATTTTGGTGATCTTGGGTTACTATCTTCAAGGTCAAGTCACGTCATCAAAAGTCATATTTGATAAAATATGATTTTTCAGGAAACCTTGCCATTATCTCGGAAACTATGGCAGTTACGAGAAATCCGAAAACGTACTGTAAAGCTGTTTTGTCTTTCGCCATCATGGCATCAGAAGTGACCTCAGAACAATGGTGTGTGCTGTAGAGGTCAACAAATGTAAAAAACATGTTTTCCAGCCAAAGTTTGTCCGTAAAAACTTTTTTTATAGAAAATATATTGGGTAATTATTTTGATACCATCGTGTTTCTCTTATCATTGCGGTTCGAATCATACAATTTTTTTTCAAATCGAAAATTTGACCCCGGGTTACCCGGGGTGTTAAAATTGCTTTGGGTTGCCCCGACCAGGCGTGGCACATACAAAAATGACCCCTGCCCAGCTGGGGTAATTTTTGTATGTATCTCCAGCTGAGCTATATAATTAAAAATAAAGCATTCGAATCGGCGCCTGTCGCCAGCGCCACCTGTTAAAGGATTACGACACTGGTAGTAGCAATATAGGTGTCGCGCATCACACCAGCCGTTGATGGCGTCATTTATATAACCCAATTCACATTGCTAAGGCAATTTACCTACAAACCTAAATTACACACCTAAACTACACACCTAAATTAATCTCACCTAAACACACCTAACCTAAACCTTACCCTTGAGCCATTTCAAATATTTAATAAACTTCTATCGTTCAAAATCCTTCAATATGTTTGCTACATTTCGATTATTTATAAATAATTTTTGGTTGATAAAGTTTGGTCGTTTTCGGTGATAAGATTAATTTATTTCACTTTGTTTTGTATACAAAACAAATTAAAACTATTCNCAGTAAGCAGTGCGATCAGGATACACAAAGCTGGCGCCAGCAAATACCCCTTCAAGCTTCCTCTGGTGCCGAAAAGGCCATTCTAACTAGCTCAGCCCTTTAAGACCATTGTGATGGCGAGCGAGGACTACTTTAATGTTTTTTGTTGTTGTGAAAACGTCATTTGATGGATAGCAATTTTGATATTGTTTGCTGGGAATATGTGGCAGCGTGATCTGCTTTAGCTACAATGCTCATGTCACTCATACAATGCTCATGCAATTAACTTAACTCAATCACTTTTGGAACATTTTTTGCTTTAATGTTTGATTTTGATTGGTGAGGAAATATGTTGTGGCAACTTCGTTTCGGCCAGATGTGACCAGGGGCCACTGAAACCATTTTTACCTGCCCCGGTTGTAGCTTAGACATAAAACTATCCAAAAAGGTATTGCAAGCCGATCAAGGAGTACACAAATAATTAAATGAACACATTAATCATTTGTTCATTCGATTCAACTTATTTAAACAGAGGCGGAAGATTGCTCCGTTCCTGTCATTCCACCTTCCTTACCCACTCCTTCCCACTCTTGAATGTATGAATAACATGCAACAAACATGTATGAATGTTATTAGCGGACTTCAAGTAAGCGGAACTAAATTTAGCGGAAGCTAATTGATCCGCTAACGGTTTCTAAAGTTGGCGAAAACGCTAATCCGCTAAACAAAAAGTTATTTCCACTAGTTAGCGGCTAGCGGATTAGCGGAACTGTGCCCACCACTGGTTTTGCCCATAAACCGACATGTATGCAAAGTTTGAAGCAAATCGGAGAGGGTCCTGTATTTTGGTGATCGATTTGACATGGCTTGGGCAAGATACCCCCTATGCTTGGGCAAGAGCCTGAACGGACCGGATGGACCCCGAGTCTCTGCAATTAACTTAACTCAATCACTGATTGGTCAATGATATATATCTTAACCAAATGTCCCCATAGGCATAGGAACAAGGGGCTCGGAGAGGGGGACATGATCCCTCACTTTTCGAACATTTTTTGCTTTAATGTTTTATTTTGATTGGTGAGAAAATATGTTGTGGCAAAATGTTCACTAAGACGAGAAGAGGCCACATCTGCAAATACGTTTTGCATATGGGCAAGGTTGGGTTTCTTTCAGGACGATATAGAGCCTTCACTACCCCCCACTCCCACCCACTTTGTGGCGTTCCTATTTCCTACATCCTTGACCCATTCCCTGACGGATAAATGACAAACCTTTCTCAATAACTCATTTAGTCTTCTGAATCCCAAGTATTGTGTGTGATTAACAGATTAACAAACCTTGCTGTCGGCAAGGGAACACTCGTCTTAGTTCAGCTCAGTGACCCCGGAATAGTCCGCTCCAGCGTTGATGGGGTCCAACGTCAAACGGTGAAAAAAGACATTTATTAAAGGGACTGTCCAACCTTAACATAATATTTGAGTTGAGATAGCCATTTTACGTGCTTGGCATTGAAATTATGTATGGTACTAGTAAAGCATGCATGGCATGAAGCAGACGGAGCGAGTTATTTCATTTTCGTCCGGCAACTGATAGCAAAAGCATTGTTGTATTGTTGCCCAATAGTTAAAACAAACACTTTAACCTGCCACCTTTCTGATTGCATTTAAGTTATTTTATTTCTGATCTCACCTGTTGAAGGTGAATCCGAAGTTCAAAGCCACGTGCTTATCATTCGGCTGGTATTGATTTGTGTTTATTTAGGCTATGATGACATTTCTGTTGTTGTGTCATAATATTTTCCACGTACCTTATACCATGTGTTATCTACGATAAAATTATCAGTGTATACATTTGCATAATCAGTGCAGTGAAACGGTAGTTATCCCTCAAACACACGCAAGCAAGCGAGCGAGCAAGCAAGCAAGCAAGCAAGCAAGCAAGCAAGCAAGCAAGCAAGCACGACGAAGTCGTATTTTGGCCCATCTGTAAGACTACGTAGTGAGCCGCTTCGCAGCCTCACTCACCTCCGTCTGAATAAGTTAAAAACAACCACCGAGGTCGAATTACAAAAGAATTGAGTTTATTGACATCGTAACATCCCAGTCCCAGTATTTGAATGGGGGATTCTTGAGCCATGTTCGTCGCCTCTTACTAAATGTTGATTATAGTCGACTTGTTTTACCTTTGCAATACATTAGCCATACACTTAGTTCATAACATATGGTGGCGTGAAGGTTTTTCTTTATTTCCCAAAATTTCCTTATATGACGTCATAGTCCAAACATTTAAAATTATTTTGCTATGCAATTGAGCCACTGTTTTGTGAGAAAACAATATTGGTCATAATCGTGTTTGGCACAGCCATTACTCATATTTTGCCAACCACAAACGGACGTACACTTGACACATTTTTTTAAGGGTGGGAGTGTCCCTTTAAAGGGACTGTCCCACCTTAACATAATATTTGAGTTGAGATAGCCATTTTGCGTGCTTGGCATTGAAATTTATGTATGGGTATAAGGTTAAAAAACAAACCACTTGAGGTCGAATCACAGAGAAATTCGAGTTTGATTTTGCAATCTGATAACATCGCAGCCCCCAAAATGTATTTGAATGGTGGCCGTGAGCCGAGTCATAGTCTCTCTTTGCTTAAATGTTGATTACAGTCGACTTGTTTTACCTTTGGCCCATACATTTAGCATACACTAGTCCTTACTTATAACAGCTTGAAGGTTTTATTTTTTTCCCCAAAAAATCCTTATATGAGTTCATCAGCCCCAAATATTTAAAACTGATTATGAAATGGGAGCACTGTTCGTGAGAAACAAATGTTTTCATATCGTGTTCAGGCAGCATTCACTTCATATTTTGCACCCACAAGCGACGTACATTTGACACATTTTTTGAAGGTGGAACAGGTCCCTTGTTAATGACATCAACGTGACATTAACCAACCAATACGGTTTAAGCCCTGATAGATCGGTAAAGGTTGATTGACACGGGTCCAGGACACTGCTGCCGGGTGGCCGGTGATCCAGAATGTTACTCTGGGTCAGTACTCAGTGGTTAGAGACTGCAGGGGAGGCTGGAGGCGAGCTTCATGCTAAGGTCACTTCTCAGATATTAGTGGGGTTGCCACTTTCGTGGCATTCAGTGCTGCTGGTTCTGTTCTAACTAACAATGCTCACTAACGGCAAGGTTCCAGGGACAGGGTTCTATAAATGTCTTCTGTGGCTTACAAACATTATGGGATGTTATCAAATTTCATCGCAGCTTCTTAGGCTTTCTGTTCTGAATAACTATGCAGTGTGATTGAAGCCTACAATCTACATGGGCGGTTTAAAGTTTCTGTGTTTGGACGAAGGTTTGAGGGGCGAATCGACCTGTACAACCACAGCAGCTTACGACGTTCTTTAGCTCCAAATAACAACCACTAGTATAGCATTAAATGAGTGTATCCCACTTGAAACCTTTGAAGGGTTGGCAGGGAAACAGTGTCCTTGGAAAGTGATGCATTTAAAGTAAAAGAAAAGAAAGAAAGACAAAAACGGGGCCTCTGTTTTAATTCATTTTCCCCTTATCAATTATAATATTTCACACTGATACTTATTATTTATACATGACCTACCGTGGAATGTTATGTGGGTAAATCTCCTGTTACAGTATGCTCTATGACTGCAGACAGAGTGTTTGGCCGTCGGGTTAGCCATTTCATATCGATACCCTGGAGTTTGGACAAACACCGACGTCCATGTTGCGCACCGGATGCGTCTCGGCGGTTGGTAACACAACACAATGTCCTGCGCGCAATAACTGCCGCAGGTATCCCAAACTATGTACCATAAGTTATTACGAGCGAGCGCGAAGCGCGGAGCGAGTCCTCATTGAATACCGGATTTTTCTCACATATAAGCGGCCGACCGACCCGGCCCGCGCCCGGCCAGACCGCGACGCTGGTCAGAAGCTTATATTCTTTTGAATCCCGCATCGATGACAAGCGGTTTTCGCTATCTGATAGCCCCATCAATGACACTTATGATTATTTTACATGTTTTATCATTTGATGGGTTCAGCATGGCGCGTGAACGTTGCCGCGTCAGGGGTGTTTCAAGAAAGTATTATCTGCTGTTAGCTGAGAAACGCTGGACCTATAAAGCTAAATTTGGTGTGTGACTGGAGACCACACCACTGGCCAATGTTGCACAGGTCAAACTCTGGGTCACCACTGCACGTGCCAGTGCACCCCTGTTCGTCCACGAAAATTGCATGCAAAACATCGCTTGCATACCGGACCTATATCTCGGCAACCAAAAAGTCGTAAAGACCACGGGTCAAACACATACGCGTAAGAAACGATCCGCCCGGCGTATGCACTATGTTGTCGATCAGCGGCCGTGGAAAACGTGGCAAAGTTACTGGCTATTATAAGCGCAAATCATAGTTGGTATGACGTCTTCACAATTTAAATCAGGTGCTCAGCACCTATGGGACGTGAAGCGAGAAAACAAACACCAATCTGTAGACCAATTGTACCGTCTCTAAATGCATTGCAAAAATTGAGGTTTTGATGCAGTATTTTGCTGTAAATTAGGCCTGTAATTAGGACGATTTTATAACATTCCTTCTTTACACCGCCGTAGCTTCAAAACCAAAAAGGGTGCCTAGACGATAAAAATGATGCGGCCTGAAAGCGCAATCAAAATCCATCTAATACCCACCAAATGGAATTTTTGCCTACAAACATGAAGCTTTATATTGCAAATTAAAAATACCGCTTTGCCAAAAACCTATTTAGTTCAAAGTATCGATTTAGTTCGGATCTATTTGCGACGGCCAAAACAACAAATAGCTGAAAATAATAAAAAGCATGCTTTGCACAAGACGAACCTCCGTTGCGACGCCGTGATATAATTGACGCGGATTTATTCGGACTCGCTCGTCCTTCGCCGTTGAAGGCGTCTTACTGGTTATTATGATCGAATGTCTCACATTTTGCAGAAACTATGCAAATCAAGTTCACTTCAAGACAGATTCCAGAAATAGCTTTGGCACAGAAACAAAGAACATGACGAAATAAATGATAGCTGTGCCACTGCAGCGCGTCACGTCGCTTTAAAATAGCCCAGTGTGGGAGGCCCTTATAGTGGCATTCGTGGTGTAATGATATTGATGATCCACCGACAGCAATAGCCGCTGCGCAAACTAGGGTATTATTACCATGAGTTTTACGTCTGCAGCTCCCTAGATCAATTATGGCCTTTGACCTTGATGGTTGGAGACTTTAAGTTTTGTACTGTCAAAATTGCGCTCAGGTGAAGTTGTTGAAATAATCACTGCTTTCAACAGCATCAGTATTGCGTGAATATAATGGAAATTGTGTTGGTGATCCAGGTGTTCTGAATGTATTACCTTTTTGCATTTTGGCTGCTTTTGCATCACACACTGACATACTTTGCGGCAAAACCTGAAAGACAATGTACTGAGTGGGTATAAAATAGGAACAATGTATGATGAGTCATTAAGTCGTTAATGACCAGTTAACGGCAGTTAACATGTTATAAAGTTTGCAAATATGGAGTCTTCGTTTAATCCCTTCAAAATCTGCATTTATGTATGAATGTATGTTATGTAGTATGTATGTTATGTATGTATGTATGTATGTTATGTATGTATGTATGTTGTATGTATGTATGTTATGTATAAGTTTGCAAAGCATGGAGTCTTCATTTAATCCCTTCAAATCTGCATTTATGTATGAATGTATGTATGTATGTATGTATGTATGTATGTATGTATGTATGTATGTATGTATGTATGTATGTATGTATTATGTATGATGTATAGTATGTATGTATGTTATGTATGTATGTATGTATGCTATGTATGTAGGTATGTATGTATGTATGTATGTATGTTAGTATGTAGTATGTATGTATGATGTTGTATGTATGATGTATGTACTATGTATGTATGTATGTATGTATGTATGTATGTATGTATGTATATGTATGTATTTATGTACAGGGTCTTCAATATAAATGTTATTTTTTTATTTGCCAATTTGAGGCATTTAAGGATTAAATATATAAATTTAGTATCATCTGTTGCAGTACATCTGGACATTTTGTATTAAGCCATTTTTAAGATGGTTGTTGCATGCAAACAGGTTTTGGAGGACTTTCCCTCAGGATGTCAAATTTTATTTTGCTTGATTTACCGGGAAAAAACCGTGGCAATAATTAAATGCATTTTTTGCACACATCAAAGCTGTATTATGAAACATGTACGCTCACTGTTGGTGACTTACAGTGTTCAACTCAACTGTCCTGAACTAGTTCCCTCAGTTTGACAGCTGTCTCGAAGGGTTGCCTCTGTGAGGGTGACGGGCTTCGCCGCCAGCACAGGTGCGCACAAGCTCGACTCACTTCCGTCTTCCACTGAATCGACACGGGCCTCCACCGTTGCCCTTAGGTCTCTTAGGGATGTGGTGTTATTTTCGTAGATACCATAGACGTCACAGGACCAAAAGTCAAACGGAGATGAGGTCAGGACTTTAGGCAGGCAGAGGGTGCGCAGTGAGGCGCTGATGACTCGGTCGCCGAACTTGTCCTTGCAGCCAGCTTCTGGCGGCCACCGTGGTGTGGATGGAAACAAGGGCTTCCGCCCGGGTTTTGAAGTTAGGGGGGGGGACGTGGACTCATGAGGTCAACGAGATATAGGGCTGAAACAGGGGGCAGCCAACTCTCCAGGAAGGGGGTGGGTAACCAGCTTATGGTGTCCCCAAATTTTTGCTCCTGAATATGAAAAAACTATGTGGATTTGGGCCACTTATTTTTGCGAGCCCCCTTTTGAAAACTTGTATTGAGCTGGATTAGAACCAGGACCCTCAAGACCATCAGAGAGGCGAATGAACCAGGCACATAGTCAGGATTTCGTCCGGGGAGGGGTGGCGCTTGAAAAGGGTCCCTTCCCGAGCGCCCCCTTCGGATCTCCGGAACTACTGAACTGATCTTAAAAATATACAAACCGAATTCGATAGCCCTGGAAAATGTCTTAAAGGAAACCTAATATTGTGGACCTCGGGGTCACCAATGACGCCACAGCTCACGTAAAAAAATGTTTGATCGTTGTGTCTCGATGGATGGCATTGTTGTGCGATATTAACCCTCGCCCGTGTAGGGCAAGATCACTGCGTGACCGGGTAGGGGGTACGACACCCTTGACGTTTGGCTCCTAATTGAGCTAGAGCTTCGATTTAAAAACGATCATGTTGCTTGTGATGAGAGGAAGCCATTGCCATCTGATTTTAAGGTGCTGGGTCATTTTAGGTGACCTCTGAAGTCTGAGGTCATGTTAAAGCCAAAATGTCGTCAAATCGTAAATATGTAAAAATGAGAACTTATCGAGCTACAATCGTAAAAGAATATCTAAGAATGCTAATTAGACGCCAAAATTGAAATCAGCTTCACAAAATGACCTTAAAACTGCAAATTAAAAAAAAAAATGTCATGTCAGGTCATCTGAGGTCAGTGACCTCGGTTGACCTTTGGCAGCGCATGACCCTAGTGGAACATATAATAATGTTATAATGGATCCCCAGAATCGAAATCAGCGTCACAAAACTGCACTATAAACGGACAGAAGACGAAAAAAGACATCTGAGGAGTGACCTCCGTTGACCTCTGAAAAGGTCAATCGAAATCGCAATCTCTGCATAACCCACAACTGTCACCTAGTCACCTAGTCTAGTTTCTTATACTTTACTTATTTTATATATTATATATATTTATTATTATATATATTATATTCACCTAGTCACCTAGTCACCTAGACACCTAGTCACCAACAACACCTTTGCATATACCGGTACCCATGCTTGCGGATACATTCTGCATATGGTACTGCTGAACAACAAACACTCGGGAACTGCACATGTTTCAAGGATCGTTACTACGGGACGCCAGTTTCGCAAAACACGACCTTGAAGAAACAGGTAAAAGGTTATGGTCATGACGGGTTAGAAGTTCAAGTTTTCAGAGTCAGTGTCAAATAATGCAATGTAGGGTACTGAAAGTTTCATCGTGATCGGCTGATATTTACGGAAGCTTTTTCTGGAAAAACCGAAAGGGGTCGCATCCATCCACCCTTACACTGGCGAGGGTTAAAGATTAAGCAGTTGGTAAATCGGTATGTTTCGTGTCTGACACTTTTTTAGTACCATTCTAAGCTGTTGATGATCTTAAGTCAGGTCAAGGTCATCCGAGGTCACGAGTTCAAATGGCAGATTACGTCATTAGGCGCGTTTGTAACACACTGTTTTTTCGTCTAGAACGCAAGAAATGACCTAGAACATTGTTTCTTCCCTTCCATAACAATACAAGTCAAAAGCAAAAACAAAATTCCATTTTTTATGCATGGTTAATGTTGTAGACAGTGGTCGATTTTGTACTTTGAAAGGTCTTAAGTCAGTCATTTTTGACGATATCGACTTAAAATTTGATACACAAATTTACCTGACACCTTTTCATCATTGTATTTCAACTATGTTACAATTTTGACTTGTTTCGATATTTTTTTAATAAAAAATAACTTTCGATTTCTAAAAATGTTAAATTCAATAAAACTCGAAAATCCGAGATTGTAGTTTGAAAGCCGAGTCTAGTACCAGTCATTTGGTATATACCAATTTAATTTATATAATAAATGTGCATTTGATTGCGTTTTCCGCAAAACCTTATTTTTTCAACAAAAACCGCAGAACATGACTTCACTCTAACGTCATTTTCGGTTGACCTATCATAGCCTCAACGTCTTTCTTTGGCCACCATGTGTCAAATTGATGTAAAAGAAGAAGTAAGAGTTTGGTGACGATACCGTTTTTGGCTTAGGAGATATTACCAAATAACAGGAGGGGACAAAAAAAATTGCGTCGTGGAACGGTGCGAAATTTTGAATCTCATGCCCTGTTTATGCACCTCTGTAAAGAAGTTGTGTTGATTTCGCTCGATTCGATCAGTTCGGTCCTTCAGTCTCGTTCCAGTCCCCAGTTAGAGAGTTTGGTTCCTTGCACGCTATAATTGCCTGTCCACTCAATTACACTCGCTCACCACTCTTCAGTCAACGCCACACTCTCTCAAAGTTTCTCCATATATACAAACAACCGCGGCCGAGGTCACAGCGACCGCTTGCCTCTAGCGCCTAAGCCGAACTCCCCCGTGCCGCCGCCGCACACTGCAGCGTAACACTCGACATAATGAAGTGTTGGTGACTACCGGCCGGCCAAGGTCATACGACGTCACATTCTCTTAACCAATCACTCTGAGACTTCACATGGCCTAACGCCGCTTGGCAGTTCAATACCATATGTATAGACCCACGGTATGTCATCGAAACTATTGTTAGAACCTCTCCTCTATGACCTCTTCTATTTATTTTTTGTTTAACCCACGCCCCACTGGGCCTCGGGATTTTCCACGCCCTTCTGGGAGGAAGGCGGCGGATATGTGTTTGAACGTCCCCCCTTTCTAAATAGGCTCCTATGGAACGTAGACCAAAACCAAAACCGATGTTCGAAACGTCGTCAAAAATCAGTAAGAAACTATCTGTATTTTTTTCGCTCAGGTCAAAGTTGAGGTCACCAGAAGTCATCAAAGGTCAAATTTTCCAGTTAAATGAATTCGGTCCAGAAGCCCCCATATGCCTCCGGAAATATACTACATAGGATTAAACGGAAAAAAAATGGAAGCTCGTGAAATTTGTTTTCAACTTCATTTCCTCAAATTTTAGCTCAGTTCAATATTTTAGGTTTTAAAGGTAATACAAGTAAAAAATGTTGTTTTGTGCAAAACAAATGTGTTTCGCCAATACATGTTTACCTAATAAAAATAACACAATAATGTTTACGCCATCGTGTTTGTCTCGTCAAGACGCATTGCAACACATTCATGTTGACCATGTTAGGTCAACTTAAAAAAGGATCTCTGGTCAAGGTCAAGTGGTGACCCATGTAGGCCAGGCTGCATACTAGGAGATATGTCTCGACGATGCAAACACGCTGCTGAAATTTTCACTTCTATATCTTCATTATGTCGAGTGTTATTGACGAAAAAGTGTTGGTGACCTCAGATGAACTCGGATAATCCCGTATGGGTCACTGACCAAAACCTGCACTTGGATCATCAATGATATCCTATTATACATTATCCAGAAGGAATTGGACTTTTTATCTTGAAATAGAAAGCTTTGAATATTCTTCATTGACTTATAATGAAGAGGTACGAAATTCTGAACCCGACCTCAGGTCACCAATATCCGATTCCGAGAATCAACATTTTGTAGTATATGATGGTTTCATGCAATCCTAAAAGTTTTGATATCGATCCTCAGAAACTGTGTTCATGGCTACGACCGGCAAACATTTTGGGGTGGGTCACTTGACCTAACCTTGTGACCTACTGAATCGACGCGAAATTTAAAATTTTAACAATGTATTGAAAGGATCAATGATAACTTGACTAAATTTGGCGGCGCTAGTCGCCGCATTTTTTGTAATCGATAAAACCGTAAAGGGATGCTCAAACACACACCCCGTGGGGCGCGGGGTAAGACTGCGGTACAAAAGTGATAAAGCTAACTTTTGCACAATGGTGTAGAAAAGTATCAATATATCAACAACAAAACATAACACAGTAATGCGCTGCGAAACGGTGCGAATTGATAATTGTGTTTCTGCCCGAATACAATGTAATTTGAGTTGCATTTTTGCTCCGCGGAGCGGCGCAAAATTTTGATTTCATTCCCTGGATAACTGAATTATTACTGTTGAAGGCGCTAAGAACGGTAGTGTGTACTGTTGTTTGCGGTGCATGAAATATGCAGTTACTGTCATGTGCTCAAAGTTGGGGGGGACAAAAGATACTCTGTCCCCCCCAACTTTGAAGTTGGGGGGGGGACATGTCCCCCCGTCCCCCCTGCTGGCTGAGCCCATGGGATGGAAGTACCGTCCTGCTGGAACCAGTAGCTCTTTTTGGTTGGGGTTGGTTGCAAATATCTCGTGCAAGAATAAATGTATATTATGCACGTACCACTAGCTCAAAATTCACGTGGAAATATATCCATCCTCGGTTCATCCTTTCCAACGATTTGTTTTCTGAAAAATCAAGAAAAATCGAATTTGACATCCTCTGGGAAAATCATCCAAAACTTGTTCGCATGCAACAAACCACATTCAAAATTGATAGAATAACAAAATATCCAGCTTAACGCGACTTAATGATACCAATATTTATCTATCTTTAGTCATTTTAAATATGCCATCAAATAGGCAAATTAAAAAATACGTTTATTGAAAAGACCCGTATGCATCGTATGTATTAGGGCGTTTCCAACATGTGGCTATTTACGGCCCCCAGTCAAAACATGAATCACGACATGAACATATCTAGCATGACACTATTAATACAATGACACCTGTGAATGAAGTACATGACACCT
The DNA here is from genome assembly GCA_014673585.1 of Semibalanus balanoides. Lineage (NCBI taxonomy): Eukaryota > Metazoa > Arthropoda > Thecostraca > Balanomorpha > Balanidae > Semibalanus > Semibalanus balanoides. The sequence continues at coordinate 167,965 of VOPJ01014053.1, forward strand.
CGTGACCTCAAACATGTTCAGCTATTTATCACCGAACGACGTTTTTCACACGTCCGAGCTCCCGTCTAATACATAAGCTCGGATACGACACCGAAGCGCCCTGTGTGACTGCACTAGGCAGTGCTCATTTCTCGTTAATGCAATGAAAAAAACAAACTTTGACAGAGATAAATTTCTCAGCATTTCCTTTTAGTAATCCTGCAAAGGAAGAAGGCGGGAAACTACATCGTTCATTCCGTGTTTGCTTTGCCTTTAGTTCTACAACGCTGTCGCCCCAAGTGCGTAACCGAAGTTTCCTCTGCTGAGCGAGCAAGCGTTACATTTCACATTTGAACTTCTATTTTGCTAGTTGCCATCTGTTCATAATTCAACTTGTATTTAATCGTCTTTAAAATATTTGGTCATACAGACCCCGGCCAATTCACCACCACTTCCGAATCATCGAGGAATCGTACTCACTCAGACGCTTTCTTTGAGGAAAATGATGAAACAACTACGTTTTTAATAAGGCCTTCATAACCAGTGACTATCTAGGCATCATACATATCTAATCTAGGGATCTCTTGCTAGCTAGCAAGTCTGTTCCATTTTTATTAAAGTGGTTGGCGTTACCTACCGCTGGATCTTGCTGTTATGGCTTGTATCCTTAAAAATGCAGTGAGTTATGTGATTGGCATGTCACATACCAAACAGAAATCTGCAATAACTTTCAACTCTGACGGCATCAAATTGTGTACAATTGACTGCATATATTTAGCACAGAAACAAGTGTTTCCTGACTTATGGACCATCCTGAAATAGTGTTGAGAATTGCACTAGTTACTTCAGGATGGTAGCAAGTGTATGCTGATATTACACTACAATGCCAATATTCCTTCGTTCTCGCTTTCACACTTATTATGCCACTCGCTATTCTGTCGTTCGGCACTCACATAAATTAAAGTACCTATATTGTAACCATCTGGAAAGTTTGTGTAGGTAGAGTCTGCTATGCATTCTTTATAGTTTATGCTGCTATAATTCATTTAAAACTTCCGTGAAAAAAAAACTTGGAGTAGAGTGGCTGCGTATTGTAGTCACGTGACGTCTGTGTTCGTTCGGCAGGTGCCTCCAATGCAGCCGGCTGTCGGTGCACAAGAACCTGATCGTGGCGCTGATGCTGTGCAACATCATGATGATCATCATGACCGAGCCGTTCATCACTCGCCGAACAGGCGGCACCTACCGAGACGTGGTGAGTGCTGAGAGGCTGGCGCTTCATCCGACCTCTGATGACCTCACCTGGCCGCAGGTAATGTAAGAAGTAAAAATAACGTTAACCGACTCTGTTGGTCGCTATTTCTAGCAGCAGTATTGAAGTTGCATCATCAGCACCTAATAACTACCATGAGATTTCATCACGCTTGACCTTTCTAGACATGAATAAAACACGGGCTAATATTCATCCTTAGTCATAAGCGGTATTCATTATTTGCTCATACTATGATTTGCAACGTTTCATTTCCCTCTGTTCTTTAAATGTCACGGCTACATTAGGGCCTTGATATATCTCCAAAGAAATGAAAGCAGCCCAGGTGAAGCTCAGCAGTTCTGCAGCCAAAGCACCCAAGTAGCCAATGCAATAAGCGCTAACTAGGTCGTTTCAGCTCAAAATAGAATGTCGACAGCGCCGTTATGACCTCCAAACGCCCTGGGCTATGCTGGTAATAGCGGTTAAAGGTTTCCTGGGTATATCCGGCATACCAACATAGTTAACATGTAAGACGCATAATGCATATATGCTTCTTAAACAAGACGGACTGGAGCGCACCACCTGGTGATGTGATGTGATTGTTGGGACATCACCAGTCAGTTTTATAGCCAAAGACAAGTCGTGACTTTGTGAAAGAACTTACACCGGACGCTGCTGCTGTCCCCTGCAAGGTGTTGTAAGATTCTTCCTGGTACGTTGAGAGTTTCAAGACGCGTTTGTGGTAGAGCCCTTCATGGAATGGGAATCCCATATGGAAGTTGGAATGGAACGGGAATGGATGGAAATAGGGTAAACGTTTGGAAAATTCATGGATTAGAATGGATATGGGAAATACCATACCATTTTTAGCACTAAAAACAGTTAAATATGATTAAATGGGTGAGAATGGAAGCATGAATGCTGATTGGAATGGATTTGGGTCTGGCTGAATGGGCTGGAACAGGATGGGGCTGAAAATATGTCCCATGAAGCCTGAAGGCCTCTAGTTTGTGGCATAACACAACACATTTGTGCGTTGAGTAGCTTAGATGGAATATCATTTTAAAATGTTTTCAAGCTGCGAGTAGTAAAACCAACATTTCGTTTCATTAATTATTCATGCATCGAAATAGTTACAAACAAAAGCATTGCATACAATTTTAGCATCAGCAATATTGAAATTGTTAAATATGTTGGATCTATTTTTATTTCTTTGTTTAATTCCACATAGCATATGTCTCACTATAGTGAACTGCACGCAGCTTACACCGCAAAGTGCAACTTCAATTATCAGTGGACGATGACAAACACTGTTTGGCTGCAATGACACCTTTGCACGCTTTATAACCACCGACAGGTAGCCTATCGTTCATTTTGTCCGCCTGTCTTCCGCAGGGCTAACATAACATCTAACATAACATAACATAACATAACAAACGTAACATACACTTCCGCAGGGCTGGCTGTTGCAAGGCGTAATGTCGCTGCAGATGTACCCGCCATCTCGTCCATCTTGTGGATGTGGAACGAGGGATTCTACCTCCACTCACGCATCACCGTCTCCATCTTCAACTCCCACGCGCCGTTCAAGTTTCTCCACCTGGTCGGATGGGGTGAGTGTTCACTGTTCACTGATAAACATTTCGTGTTATTTTTTATTATTTCCAGTTGCACTCCACAGCAGGTCACAATATTACCCATTTGCAGGGAATGTTGGCGTTTTCGGATGTACGCCGCTGTAAGGCTATACGTATAAATCGGGAGCCCATCCCGAACCGGTCGATTCGAACCCGGGACATCTCACATGGCAAAGGAGAGTGTTACCTCTGAGCTAACCGTTCCGCTGATTCAGCACTCATTGACATGGTGGATGTTTTTGCATTGTTTGTTTTGCTGGTAGCTCCAGTGCAAAAAAAAATGCACGTGCAATTTTTATGAAGTATACGTTGGGAAAAAGGTATCAAAATTATCGGAGATAATATATTCCTGCCCGGGGCTGGGACAATTTAATGATCTCACCGATTTTTTTATCGAAAGACCGAGACCCGGTAGGTCCGAAGGTACTTTCCGATTAAAAACGAGTTGAGATTATTTAATTGCCAGCCAGGGTAGGAAGTTTCCCGGCCCAAGTCAAGTCGTCTGATCACGCTCTGGTGGACGTCATACCGAGCGTGAAGTTTTATTTTTCTCCCTTCACTAATGTAACCCGTATGGGAGGTACAGTTGTTTAATTTTTTTTTCGGGGGGGGCCAAATTCAAACTCGATTTAAAACGATGAAGTAGAGTATACAAAAAAGTAAGCAAACCATACGAAAGCCACATCTCTTGTCTATCGATACCAGGGTCCACTTTTCCTTTGGCTTGCATGGAAACATGTTAAATATTGACTTACGTGAAAGGGTATTTCCCTAAAACGCGTACTCACGGTGAGTTGATTTCCGCCCCCCTCCCATTGAGGTTTCTAATGAATAGCAGAAAAACGACAGCACGTAGCGTCACCAAATTTGGCAAAGCTGTTGAGAAGTTAATTACACGCATACTGTTTAACTCTTGACCTCGGGTCTTTTCAGGTCAGGTCACCAGGTCAAGTCAAATGACCCCAACTCCAAACATGTTTGCGGTCGTGCCACAGCCAAAATTATAAATCAAACAGTTAAAAAACTCCCAGTAGATTATCCGGTGATGAGTACCTACAATGTGTATATATATAATTTTTCATATCGGTGACCTAAAGTCATGTAGGTTTCGTGACCTCTCCATTATAAGTCAATGGGCGAAAATTAAAACACGTAAAATTCGTAGGAAATAGTGAATTTGGCTAGTATTCACCCGGAATCACACTCCGTGCCAAATGCAAGCCTATGCCACCTTTCTTGCTTTAACCTCTAAAAGTGAACTCCGCGTGACCCCAAGGTCAAGTATTGGTTTTCGTGCAATAACTCTTTACCAAATCAAGATAGAGCGATGTGGTTTTCACCATTGTATTGGGATTGTCGATAAAAATCCGCTCATATAAAATTTGACCTTGACCTGACCTCAGGCTGGGTCAATTTTTGGATATAACCTAACTTATTCACCAATTATATTTGTTGATGCGTCTTAACGAGAAAAACGCAATGGTCAAATCGGTTTGGCTATATCGTAGATATATCAAAAATTATTTTGAAAAAGCCGATTTGGCGAATTTGAGAACGTTTCAAATTCAGTGGCTTCTGCTGAGTAATGCATGATATGACGTCATTTGGAATTAAAAAAGCGTTCTGGTAATTCTGATGCCTAAATTATTTATAATATTATTAACAATTTATAAGAATGTAGTTGGGCTTAGACAATTAACAAATACTTAAATATGTAAGCATACTAATGTAATATGACTTCAATTTGAAACAAAATACAGTAGTGATATAACTGATGTCTTCAAAAGCGCCAGTATGCCGATCTAGAGCTGCTGCCATCTGACTGTAACCTGTTATATATACCTGGTATTTCCCAACATCTTGGGCGGCTTGGCACCAAAGCAAATATGTCTGAACCAGAACGTTCAAACTTCAAACTTTAATCTTGTTAAAAGTTCGATGAGAAAATTGTGGAGATACATCCTTTGGAAACCGAATGATAGAAGTCACTTAAAGGAATACCCTTTTAAATTCAGTTTTTAACTGAGATAGCCAGATGTCGGGTGTGCTGATGAAACCCCAAATCCAAAATTTTCCCCTCCAAGGACCTAGTTGCTGAGTTTCAACGCAAAACGGTGGGTTTTGTCATATGTGGTTATTCAACGTCACAACCCGTGACGTTTCCATACGTCATCAGTAGTACTCCACTGTGGATTGCCACTGCACTTCCGCTTTTTTGAACCGTCCGCCCGTATTTCAGTTACCTTGCGTCCGCCCCACGCGCCACCGACGGTCGGTCAGGCGCTCGGCACACTAGTGGTTCCACGTATGCGTGCCCACCAGTCCCTACCCGGCGCGAAGCGACGCCCGGCCGACCCACCCAGTCGCGTTGTTCACGCCTACCGGATGCACCATCGTCGTCCGGCACAGCAGCTGGCCCTGGCAGGGCGGGCAAAAGTTGCCCTTCGATGCCCTCCTTGTGACACACAAACCTCGCTTCGGTGACGCAAATTGGGTTGACGTGTCACAGTGACAACATGTATCCATCATCCTCGGACCTCATACCATGAGACTACCTCAGTCACAGCCAAACTAATGGAATTGCCCCAGGCTTCTCACATACCGGGGCATTCTTCTCCATCATTCTACATACTTTTCCCAAGGTGCTATATTCCCTTTAATAGGTGCATACTTCCTTGGTTGGCGTGTTTTGTGTTATTAGACCTGAAATAAATCACGATATCGAAAGTTTGTATCAGCGGTGGGTCAAACATAGCATAGTGAAGGAAACAGGTCACTCATAACAGAGGAAGCATTACCCATAATGCTCTTTTACGTCATCGGTATGACGTCATTTACCTTACGCCATAGGATTTAGCAGGAGGGCGGGACAACCTAGCAACGGGCGGGACTACTATAATACCACACGGTCCTGACTGTAAACAACAATCTGATCGTGTGATACTCATAGCGACTCCCTAGCAGACTTATCGCCAGAGACCTAAGGTCGAGGGCCGGAAATTCAAGCACGGACAGGGTCCAAAAATTATCCGGCCCAAGGTGTATGAAATTACCATATTGCCGCTGAATGGACCAAATGAAGCCATATCTTCACATACTGTTTCAATCACGGCGTTGAAGTTGAATAAAGAAATCAAGGAGTTCATACAGTCACTCTTTTTAATCATACACTTTTTTTCCTTTTCTTAATGCTAGTTCATTAAGGTCAACTTTTCATCTTTTACTATTTGCACGAGATTTGGGAAAAACATTTTCCCGGGGCAGAAATGTTCCAATCAAATAACATTGACTGAAATGTGTATACCGCCCTCACGTGCTAAGTTAAAGGGGAATCTCGGCATTTGGGTAAACATTTATACACACCTCTAGAAATTATTTAACACTATTTCTCTCATACTCCAAAAGTGGTTTAATGCACGTGCTATTTTAATGCCTGGCTTTCCCCATTTAGACGTGCAATGCTGCATGTATGGGAAAGCGTAGCGATACCACTGTCAAGCATCGTCTCAACGTGGAAATACAAGGCAGCGTCCAAATTGTGTTTATTATATATTATTGCAATGTTTTGTTTTTCTACCGAGCGCGACTTGTTCGTATTTTAGATTGGTTATCACTCGATGGGAAAAATTGTGGATGACAATTGTTTGATGTAACCATAAAATGGTGTTCCCCACCACACTGGGTAGAAAGCATATGACTAGTCCATAACAACTTCAATGAGGGTCTCGATTTTACCTGCAAAGGATTCACTATAGCGTTTCTTGAGCTGTCAAAACAATGACCTCATACCTAATTATGTTCATATTTGGATGCGCCGATCCATCTGACGTATTGTGAATTAGCAGCACTATTTCTGGGAGCCTTCAAAACCGCGATATCATTTCGGCAGCTCATTTCCCGACTTGAATAAATGACCACGACCTTGGCGAAACGTTTTCACGCAGATTTTACCATCGACGCAAGATTGATACGGTCATCAGTCTGGTGCATTGTAGTTAATTTTATTATGTTGGCAGCTCATATCTCTGGAATGCAGTCGACAGGATGGCCACATTCTCGAGCATATGACCAGTCAAAAATGTACAATTTATCATCTGAATTATGCATATTGATCCCGATCAAAACAGTTGTGAAACGCATCTTCGAGCAAGATGCTATTGATGCCCATTGCCCGTTGACGCCTTCACTCAGAATCTCACATTTCAATATCGATGTCCGAAAACGGTTTACGCAGATGGAGTACCTACCTAATGACTATTTCAAATGAAACAGAAAGGGTTTAAAAGGAATGTTTCATCGTTCTGAAAGTTGCCAAATAAATGACCTTTCCTCGTCGCAATTACAAGTTCAAGAACAAAAGGTTAAAAGGAATGTTATCGTTTCTGAAAGTCCAAAATATACGCCCACAGTAAGATATGAAATAGATGCGGCTGAAACGATGGTGATAATTTGTTCCGAAAGTCCACTGAATGGTACAAATTAAGCTGTTTTATTTGAAAAATGACACGTCATTATGAGCAGAATTATAGAGATAAGCACTTTTTTTTAATATTATGGCCGAATGAATTACAAATAGTATTTTGTTATCGTACTCGCAGCAGGTGGTAGTCCAGCCAAAGTTAGAGAAATACCAGACGTTTTTCTCCCAGGACCAACAATTTTGAAGTCGCTGTCAGCCAATCAGCGGTGACACTAGCCTAGATGCATTTTGCAAATATACAATTCACTTGCTTAACAACAGTAAAGTTAGGGATTTTTTATCGTAATTTAGACTTTTCAATAAAGGCCAGCAATAATATGGCTATCTCTGTTCAAAACCAATACAAAGGTGAAACATTCCATTAAGCATTCAGAAATTGGTCAGTCATGATTTAACTGCCCAGGTCAGTTAATTATATTTTATTAGCAGAAAATTGCATGCACAACGAAGAAACAGTAGTGGATTGGTGCAAACGCAACAGCTTTTGTAAAAGCATCTCTCCCTTGTAACTAAACAGTAATCTAGGCTAGGATTTATAAAATGCCATACAAAGTAGGTACATAATGGAAATATGTTGGTAGGGGAAAATAACAATTAAATTGAGAATCAGAAGTGCCGAGCCCGCCAACAGCCCGCCGAGCAGTGTTCGCCATGGCTCGGCTGCACTCATGGGTGCCCACTGAATTCATCCGATTGCCTGGGTTAGGTATGACTTTGCAGCCTTTCCATCGGTGCTGGGTGGGCATGGATTATGCAGTTTTTGAGTTACGTCGCTAAGCGTTATTTTCTATTTGGCAACTTGATGTTTAACCAGCAAAATATGTTTATAAATGATACAGGACACTAAAAAATCAACTTTGGCAAGGATATGAGAACAACAAATCATGGCAAGTAATAATGGTGCAAGATTTTTAAAATCCCAAATCATGTCAGATCCAAGCTGATCCAATATGACAATGTTGATCGAAAAATGTGTTCCGGATGAGTTTCCAAGAGTCTCAAAAAAGTTGTTTTTGTATCATTACATGGCAATAAGTGATGCTTTTTTCTTGCTTTTCATGTCCATAATTAACATTCACATCATTTATGTTTCAAATATAATTATTACAAATTTTGTGACAATAAAAACATGCTTAATCTGAACGGGACGGACCGGGCATGGGACTCAATAATATGAATTTGACTGGGCCTAATTCGGACCAGGGCTGGGTGTTCATGTGCCTGGGCTGGAATGGGCTGGGGTCGGACTGACGAACTATCCCGTGACGAACCAAGCCGCCGAGCAGCCATTAGTATTCAACAGATAGCCCTGGTGCCGGGCAGCCGAGGACTGGCCAGCAAGTGGATGTTATGTACTAGGGTGGGGAGGTAAACCATTTGTTATCTGTTACCATGCCAGTCCTGCGCACGTGGTGTATTTCGTTATCCAGTGGACGTGCCATGTGCCCAGCGTGCTGGCTAGCCTGAGCACCGATCATGTTACAATCAACGCCCACGGGTAGACCAAATAGAGCATCAATGACGTCATAATACTTTTTGTTCCGCAGGCCGTGCTCGTCATAGCCTGGGCACTATCGACATGATATTGGCATATAATTACCAGATATTGGCATTGCCACCATATTGCCATGTGGTGATATCACTGGTGACATTACATGATCTCCCGTACCACAGGTCTGTCGGCTGTGTTCGTCATAGCCTGGACGCTGGTGACGGAGCGAGCTCTTCCCGATAACATTACATGATCTCCCGTCCCACAGGTCTGTCGGCTGTGTTCGTCATAGCCTGGGCGCTGGTGACAGAGCGAGCCCTTTCCGATGACATTACATGATCTCCCGTCCTGCAGGTCTATCGGCTGTGTTCGTCATAGCCTGGGCGCTGGTGACAGACAGAGCGAGCCCTTCCCATAGGCGTAGGAACGCGGGGGGCCGTGGGGGCCATGGCCCCCCTCTTTTTGTCCATTTTGGTGAGCTAAAATCAACAATTTTACTTTGTTATAAAAATTAAAAAGCGCAACAGATCCGCGAAGACGAAGGAGCTCAAAAACTGCATAGAAATCCTTGTATGTATGGGGATCAGTTTGCCCTCAAGACGAGATTGAAGTTTCGCTGGCCCCCTCACTTTTTGTCACGTTCCTACGCTTCTGGGCCCCTTCCCGATGACATTACATGATCTCCCGTCCCACAGGTCTGTCGGCTGTGTTCGTCATAGCCTGGGCGCTGGTGACAGAGCGAGCTCTCCCCGATAACTGCTGGAATGGCTACGCCGAGCTGCCCGAGGTCTGGCTTCTGATCGCCCCGATGATCACGGCGCTTGGGGTGAGTCGAGTTCCAGACGGCACCCAGATGGGACGGAATGTTGGCGGGAATGTGTGCGAGGATGGAGGGAATATGGTGGGTCGGCAGGCCAATCCGTTTTACTGTGGCAGCCTGCAGCAGCGTGTTTGTCCCGAGTCAGACAGCTGCCTAGGTAACAGATACCGTTGTAACAATGTTGTGAAAAATAAAGTTGGAATTTTACGTTTTAACAACGTTGCGACAACATCGTGAATGTTGTGAGGAAAAAGTTGTATAATCGTCGCTGTTAAACGTTACAGCAACGTTGTATCTTTACGATGTCACAACTTTGTTCTAGTAACTTGGAAGAACAGCTCGCAATGTGGTACAATTATCTAAAATGGCATATTCACCATTCTTACTAAGATTAATGATCGACCACGTAGTCACGTAGCTATGCTCGAGTCAAAATAACGTTGTAGCAACGTTGTTTCAACGTTTTGTGAGCGTTCTTCAAGTAACGTTGACAACGTTCCTGGGCAGTCTACAAAATTACACTATCACAACGTTGTGTAGTTGTGTTGCAACCTTGTCACAACGTAGCGACAACGTCAAATTGTAAGCTGGGGTAGCACGGTAACTGAAACTAGACGATTTGATGAGGAAGGAGAATCCAAGATGCCAAGGTTTTTATTGAAGGGAATAGCTCACCTTAACAAGTGATTTTAAACTGAGATAGCAGAGTTGTAGCTTATATATATAAATAATATGATCCACGCTTTGTTTATCTATAAACTTTACCTTAACGGCTTTAGATCAGATTTAAGAACGATTTTGGCGGATATTACCAGATGACCGAATATAACCAGATGGATGTTGACGTCATAGCATCATAGACAATATTTGCAGAGTCAACCGACCTTGGCTCTACTTTGCCAAACTTTTGTGTCCTTTGCGCTCTATTTTTGGATTGCTGGCCCTTTGTTTGCCGAACTGACATCAACAATGGGATAATCTTGTCGAAAACAAATAAATACATATTCAGCTAAATAAATATATCGCTCACCGAATAAATGGAGTGCAAGGAGTTTTCCGGTAATGACAGATGGCCCACCATTGTTCACGGGCAGCCGTGACGTCACGTAGCATTGGCCTCGGCATTGACATTGATCTGCTTCCTTCATGATTAAATCATCCAAAAAGTGTCTCTGGTACCTACTTTGAAAGCAAATTTGTGCTTCGGAGAAGACTTGGGGAAAATCTAAAAAAATCCGTTCGTTGACTCAGACAAAAGTATAATCCATGTGGCGTCACAAAAGAAAGTGCTACCAGATGGCGTAGCTGTTGCGTGTAGGTACAGCGGCGTTAAATGCAGCGCACATGAGCGCACTGTTCACCTCTTTCGATTCACTATAAACTCGGGAGATGTGACGCGCTTGTGACGCACATCCGAACACAACGTCATGTCACACAATGTCACACAACACAACGCCATATTTCATGGCATGCAAATTTCCACAGTTCCCGGGTTTTATGACAAATTAATAGCATAATTGTAATCTGCGTACTCTGTTTACTGTTAAAACATTTCAGAGCATTCGATCGAATATACCAAGGTGGACTATTCCGTTTAACACTTCTAGAACTGCCTTGTTACTAAATATTTTTCCAGCGTTGTTGAAGCAGAGTTCCCGGATTTAGCTAGCCGGCGGACCGTAATACTAAAGCGGCCGACAGACGAATCCCAGGTGAAGCAGCTGTGGAATGTCGACGCTGGTCGGTAAATATTTATAAGGATCAAAAGAAGTTTCTCTCTGGCAAGTCCTTATATTAATTGCCATGTCCTATTACAATGCTAACTGCACAGAGCTCATTACAAGACCGGGCCGTGCTTCTGCTTAGGCTTCTGGGGCGGCCTTTGACTTACTGAACCCCGAGTGAATAAGATTCCAGGTGTCACTGCGAGCCCTTTCACTCTTAGCCTGGGATCGAGTGTCCTGACCTCTCTTGAGTGTCTTTCCAAAGAAATGCGTCTTTATCTTTCCAAGTCTTTCCGAAGTCGGGCTGTAGAGTCTGAGTGCATGGTATAGCGCATACTTCTGTAAAGAGCTGGAGCGTGAGTATTCCTAGAACGTTGATGTATGCAAAACTGAGGAATGTCTGAGCAGGTCTGAGTCCGAGTAGTGTCAGATGCACACAGTTAAGTTTGTGTTTAAATGCGACGCCAGCAGCTGGATAAATATCACGGATTGGAATCAACTCTGCCATGATTCGTATGAATCAGAGCTAAGAAGTTCAGGGACGTAAAAAGAAGTGCGCGATTCTTTCAAAATGCTGCAAAGTTTATGTCCTTCAATTACGGAACGTTACTAAATTCGGTTTAGCTCTATATCTACTAACCTTCCTTCTCACTGCCATTTGAACCATATAAGCACGAGGCAAAGAAACAAGTCATCACCCAACTTCTGCAGTCACTCCGGCGTTCACGTTTGCGGCATCAATCTCTCGAGCGCAGCCCGGAGCATCCGTTTCCACTCTGCGGGCTGGCATCTCTGCAACACGTCTGGGCTCTACCGGGGGCCTCCTGTCTAGGTATCTACTTTGCGACAGCGCGGAGAAAGGCTGGGCCTCACGCCTCTCAATGGCCACCGGTCCACGGTGATCTATCGAGTTCACTAGTCTAGGCAGTGGTTTGGTGTCTGGAGAGGCCCACCGTTGACCTGGCGGCCCGCGAGACTGGTCCGTGTCAACCGTACTGGTCGGCCGGGCCTTTGACACTCCGCGTGCGCGGCGCTACGTGTACAGGGGGGGGGGGAGATGGACACTCCTGATTTAGTTTAATAGCCGGGCCTCCTGGTTTAGTAAACTGGGGCCTCCCGTCCCTCAGTCCTACCTGGGGGCCGTATGTTCCGCAATAACTTGGAAAGAGCCGGTCCCACAATACGAATACCCACCCTGACGTTACAAGTCTCTCTCAGGGTATTTGCCTTTTATCTTCTAGAGCATCACAGAGGATGGCCTTCAGACGCCTTTCTAGTACGGGTAGACTCAAACACGTAATATAATTGCATTAACTTGAGAGAGAGAGGAGACCTTGCAGTAGACTTCTATTGGGAGAGTAATAGCACGTTTTGATGGGGACCCGTCTACTCTGTTTGTATGCATTGCACATTGAGGTCTCTCCCGTTTGTGTCTTGAGTAATAGGGGGCGCCTCGCATACTGTAACTTATTTGTTGTACTCGGAGTGGCCGCTAGACTAGATACATTATACGTTATGGGGAGACAGTCTTAATCATGTTTAGTTACCATAAACGCGGAAAGACTGCTCCCGTATCTAAGAAGACAATTGAGGGACATATCTTCCACCTTCTATCTATCAGTAAAGATGATCAATTTCCGGAATTTCAAATTTGGGTTTTGACCCCCAAAGGACCATCCAAAAACTGATTTTCTCTCGAAGAAATTTTAGTATCCTCCCTCGAGGACGAGGCCATTTATACACATATTATGCATAACGTGAGCGGGCCTTTACCAAAAACCGCGCTAAATATACTTGAGGGGCGTTCATGAGAACAAGTGCTTAGATGAATTCACCCAGTAAACCAATTTCAAAGTAATCAGCTTCATTTGTTCAGTGATCACGCGTTGTCTCCAAGCATGGGAGTAGGTAATGAACGTAATTTTTGAAACTAAGTCTTTTTTTTTGGATTTTTGACCGTGATTAAGCAGTATATAATTAGATCCATTTTTGTGCTAATGAGACAAAACTAACCTATAGAACATGCCTATTGTTTTATTCATTCATTAGTCAGTTTTCAGTTTTTGACCCTTAGATGACCTGATCTTGACTTGACGGGGTCAAGTTGTAAAAATACTGTTTCTATCGATTCTGGTACGTGCAAGGAATACCGGCCTAAACACATGTTTGCTCACAAGGCTTTTTATGTGACCTTACTTCGTGACAAAGTGACCTTTTGTGACCTGACCTGACCTTGAACATTCTGCATGCAGATTTTCTATGTCACTTTTTACCTTAACTTCAATAGATGTATTACACGGTGTGAGAGTTTTTATTGTGCAATTGACAGTCTTACTGCGCGAGAAGGATGTGGCTTGATTGATAGTAATGCAACCATTAACTCAATTAACTCGAACCTTTCCTATGACCTGACCGGTGGACCTTACATTTGACCCTAACCTGTTTTGAAAATAAATTTGGATATGTCTCAATTCGCATTCGTTTTCAATTGAGAGCTTTCGAATCCGCGCCTTGCGCGTCTCGCGGGGTTGAGTTGGTTCGGAAGATAAGAGGGTTCAATCATTTTATCCCCCTCGTTTGGCCCTCTACGCTCTGCGCAGTTCGGCGAGAGAAACCCCTACGTCCGCGCGGGTTTAAGGAAGAGGACAGGTCCGGCTGTAGGGCTCAGTAGGAGGACACGGTCCGGCTGTAGGGTCTTCAGCTGAGACAGGTCTGACCTCTGTAGGGTACTTCAGTGGCACGCACAGGTCCGGTCTGGTAGAGTCTTGTAGTGGGACAAGTGAGTTCCGGACTCTGTAGGGTCTTCAGGAGGAAGCAGTCCGGCGTGTAGGTCTCAGTGGAGAGCAGGGCGGCTCGTCAGAGTCCCTGAGTGGAGACAGGTCCGGCTGTGGGGTCTCAGTGGAGACAGGTCCGACTGTAGGGTCACAGTGGAGACAGGTCCGGCTGTAGGGTCTGAGTGGAGACAGGTCCGGCTGTATTTGGTCTCAGTGAAGACAGGTCCGGCTGTAGGGTCTCAGTGGAGACAGGTCCGGCTGTAGGGTCTCAGTGAAGACAGGTCCGGCTGTAGAGTCTGAGTGGAGACAGGTCCGACTGTAGGGTCTCAGTGGAGACAGGTCCGACTGTAGGGTCTCAGTGAAGACAGGTCCGACTGTAGGGTCTCAGTGAAGACAGGTCCGGCTGTAGAGTCTGAGTGGAGACAGGTCCGGCTGTAGGTCTCAGTGTAGACAGGGGGGGTCCATGGCCCTGTGGGGTCCACTCTGGAGTTGGAGACAGGTCGGCCTACTGGTAGGGTCCTGGTGAAAGTGGAGTCAGGTCCGCTGGTGAGGTCCTGAGTGGAGAGGGACAGGTCCGGCATGTACGGGGTGTGAGTGGCGAGACCAGGTCCGATACCTGTAGGGTCTGAGTGGAGACAGATCGACTGTAGAGTGAGGTGGAGACAGGTCCGGCTGTAAGGCTGTGAGATGGAAGACAGGTCCCGCGCTGCAGGGTCTCAGTGGAGTACAGTTCCGGCCCTGTAGAGATCTCAATGGAGACAGGTCTGGCTGTATGAGTCTCCTAGTGAAGACAGGTCTGGCTGGTAGAGTCTCCAGTGGAGACAGGGCGTGGCTGTAGGGGTCTGAGTGGATACAGGTCCAGCTTGTAGGGAGTCTGGAGTGAGGACAGGGGCTCAGCTGTAGAGTCAGTGGGATCGACCATTGTCCGGCTGAAGTGGTCTCAGTAGGAGAGACGAGGTCCGGCTGTAGGGTCTGAGTGGAGACAGGTCCGGCTGTAGAGGTCTGAGTTGGAGACAGGTCCGGCTGTAGGGTCTGAGTGGAGACAGGTCCGACTGTAGACAGGTGAGTGGAGACAGATCCGACTGTAGAGTTTTCAGTGGAGACAGGTCCGGCTGTAGGGTTCTCAGTGGAGACAAGGTCCGGCTGTAGAGTCTGAGTGGAGACAGGTCCGGCTGTAGGGTTCTCAGTGGAGACAGGTCCGGCTGTAGGGTTTTCAGTGGAGACAGGTCCGGCTTGTAGGGTTCTCAGTGGAGACAAGGTCCGGCTGTAGAGTCTGAGTGGAGACAGGTCCGGCTGTAGAGTCTCAGTGAAGACAGGTCCAGGCTGTAGGGTCTCGAGTGTAGACAGGTCCGGCTGTAGAGTCTGAGTGGAGACAGGTCCGGCTGTAGGGTCTCAGTGGAGACAGGTCTGGCTGTAGGGTCTCAGTGGAGACAGGTCCAGCTGTAGAGGTCTGAGTGGAGACAGGTCCGGCTGTATAGTCTGAGTGGAGACAGGTCCAGCTGTAGAGTCTCAGTGGAGACAGGTCCGGCTGAAGGGTCTCAGTGGAGACAGGTCCGGCTGTGGGGTCTCAGTTGGAGACAGGTCCGGCTGTAGGGTCACAGTGGAGACAGGTCCGGCTGCTGGGTCTCAGTGGAGACGATCCGGCTGTAGGGTCTGAGTAGAGACAGGTCCGGCTGTAGAGCTCTCGAGTGAGAACAGGTCCGGCTGTAGGGTCTTCAGTGGAGACAGGTCCGGCTGTATGGGTCTCAGTTGGAGACAGGTCCGGCTGAGTAGAACCTCAGTGGATCGAGCAGGATCCGCTGTAAGACGTACTCAAGTCGAAAAAGTAACAGGTCCCAGCTGTAGGGTTTTTCTTCTTTCAGTGAGACATGTTTCCGGCTGTATAGTTCTCAGTTAAAAGACATGTGGTCAGGCTGTAAGGATCTCAGTGGAAGAAGCAGTGTCTGGCTGGTAGGTCTTCAGTGGAGACAAATAGCCAGACTGTAGGGTCTGAGTGGAGACAGGTCCGGCTGTAGAGGTCCCTGAGTGGAGCAGGTCCGGCTTGTAGGGTCTCAGTGGAAACAGGTCTGACTGTAGGGTCCTCAGGGAAGACAGGTCGGGCCTGTAGGGTTCTACCAGTGGAGACAGGAGTTGTCGGGCTGTAGAGGTCTGAGTGGAGACAGGTCCGGCTGTAGAGTCTGAGTGGAGACAGGTCCGGCTGTATCTGGTCTCAGTGGAGACAGGTCCGTCTGTAGAGTCTCGTATCGGAGAGCGGAGCTGTGCGATGCTCCGCTCTCTGATAAGAGCCCACTAATGGGTGTTGAGCGGGGCGGTATAGTGTGCGGTCGACCAGAGCGACTGGGCTGTGACCCATTGGGGCCTGGTATGCGTCAGATAAATTCGGACTGAGGGAAATACTAGAGGCTGGGATTCAGCTCCCTCAATGCTCAGCACGTAGGCAAATACGGATTCGGACCAATGTGGTCATGCATATTTGACTATGCGATTTGAAGGCAAGTTCTGCTTTACACTCAGAGTAGAGTTGCAGAATTCTGGTCTCAGCGTCCAAACGCTGGGACCAGAACTGGTCACGGCGAGACTGAACTGTGACTGGCCAGGCCAGCGCCATATGATTAGCATTGCAGCGCTGTGATTATAGCTGTGACTTGCCAGCTCATTCCGTAGCCGTGACTAGGCTATGACCGAATATGTATGATTTTCTGAAACTATTATAAGAGGAATAACAGTTAAATGACGTCATGAGGCATGACGTCATTTCCGTCCGTCCAGTCAGTGCCGCTGTTCAGTTTGTCACGTCTACGTTCAGCGCTTTTGTAAGCGAGTGTGGTACATACTACATACCATAGAGGTCCTCTATGCTCCTATATCTTAGAGCAGATATCCTGCTCACCGATATATTTCTACCGCAGGTGTTCTGTTCACCGCTAGATTTTCACCACAGACCAGAACGGAACTGTGGTGAAAGCCCAACATAACGTAGCAAAACCCAGCAAAACGCCCAACATAACGCCCAGCATAATCCAACATAACATAATTTCTGCGACACGCACTGCTTTACCGGATATTGCTGACTTCTATAAAAGGACGTTGACCAATCTTTTCCGACTTCTCCTGACACTTTCTAAATGTCTGTCTGCGATAAACTATCAATGTACAATGAATTAATTAATGTCACTTCACACCGTGTCAGACTGGAATAGATTCAAGTGCATTGCGCTTCTGCACCACTCTGTTATTATTTTTATTTAAATATTGTTATATTGCCTCTTTGTTTTGCTTACTATTGTTGTACTGCTCACCATGAATTACTTTATAAACATTGTAATGGTGATGATGATGATGATGATGATGATGATGAGATAACCACGGTATCGATAATAACGCACATTATCCCGTAGAAGAGTGGATGGAATGTGGAAACTGACAAGAAGCTTTATCATCGAAGCCATTGACACGCAGAGGCACTGATTCTGCCATCGACGTGTGATTCGCTTTAATATCTTCACAGATAAACATGTTGTTCCTGTTCAACGTGGTGCGCATTTTGGTGACAAGGATGCGGAACAACACCACCATGGAGATGGAGAAAATCAGGTGAGAAGGCGGCCACATTGGCCACACTGTTCATATATTTATCGCGGCATGAATGCTGGGTTTTCTGCTCCAGCAAGGAAGATGCAGTATTCATGCTCCAGCATTCATGCCATTCATAGTTGTATATAACGAATCAATAACACCATGAATGTCCAACACAATTAAGGACTAAGGTTGTCCTTGGCTAGCATGGACTGACCTTGTTTGGCTTTGATTATCCTTTAACGACCTTGACGGATCTGATTTGACCTCGGCTGTCCTTTGAAGCATCTTTAATCAACCAACAGATTCTCCACCACTGGCTAATCATCAGGGGTGTCAATTTTTGAAAATGATTGGGGACCCCAATGATAACTTTCTAGATTATAATTCCTTCTTTCCATGCAACGCCATAGGCCTAATGGTAAAATTTGTCATTATTGAGGGGCGGGCCCTCCCAAAATTATACAAATCGTCACTGGTGCTGATCATCGAAACATCTGTAAAATATGAAACATCTATCATCGGCTGCAGAGGCACACGTTTGTGATTTTAAATATATAACAATATTAAAATGAATAAAACTGGGTCGCACATGTCGCTGGGGATAACATTTCTATCCGGTTTTCTATCTGCCAAATTTTCTCGTCGGCTTGATGAGTGGGCAATTCATTGCCCAGCTGTCAGACCTTGTCTTTGCCAGACCTGTTTGTCTTCCAACGGTAAATAACTTATCTTATACTGTCAGCTAGTCAATTTGCCTCTTGATACAGTGGCGATTTCTTTTCGAGCGGAGCTGATTTACTGAAGCAGTGAAGGCGTTGCCGCTTATAGCGTTTTAAAATATGGATTACAAATTATAATTCATCGAAATGAATTCGGTGGATCCCTAGACAGAGTTTGGAAGGATGATTTGAGACTCGATGCGTCCTTGACAAAATATTTTATTTCTTAGCTCTTCGCAGTTCGCTCTTCTCGCTTAGTATTTGACTTTTCGCATTTCGGATCTCAGTCGATCCTGACCTCGACAAATACTTAAACTGGCAATGATCTCAGAGCGTCCGGGATTCATATTCTAAATATTGGATCGCTGAATTCGTTTGGAATCCACACAGGTCGCAGCACATGTCTACTGAGTCCGAGCAGACGTGTGACGGCCATCCATCGCAGTGACCGATCTCAGCGGCGCCGCCGGGTACCATCGGTCTCTGGGAGGGGATAAGGGTGAGGAGGAGGAGAGGAGAGGAAGAGGACGAGGAGAGGAGAAGGAGAGGAGAGGAGAGGAGAGGAGAGGAAGAGGAAGAGGAGAGGAGGAGAAGGAGAGAGAGGAGAGGGAGGAAGAAGGAGAAGGAAGAGGAAGAGGAGAAGGAGAGGAGAGGAGAAGGAGAGGAGAGGAGAGGAGAGGAGAGGAGAGGAGAGGAGAGGAGAGGAGAGGAGAAGGAGAGGAGAGGAGAAGGAGAGAGAGGAGAGGAGAGGAGAGGAGAGGAGAGGAGGGGAAAGGGGAGGGGAGGGAGATGAGGGGGGGGAGGGGGAGGGGGAGGGAGGACGGAGGGATTCTGTGCGAAGGAGAGAGCGAATCAGGCCAAGGTTTTCTAAGCTTCCACGAAGGACGAGCAGATGTGCAGAGTATGTAAGGGAGGAGCGATGTCGAAGGGCTTGGAATTACGAGATGGAGATTGAGAGAAAAAGGAGACCTTATATAAGAGTGGAGTGGAGGGAGGACAAATATATAAGGGATCAGACAAAGGGAGGTTTAAAGCTAATGATGGAGTGGGGAGGGCTGAGAACGCTGGGTACGAAGTATTGAGCGATCACAAACATGAGACGGGATGCCTTCCGGAGAACGTATGGGTTCGTGAGGGAAGTTGACATCATTTGAAAGAAGCATTGTGGGCTGCCGCGACCCGGAAATCCGTAGTGTATCATCGTTTGTTTTCTTTTTTACGTACCAATTTCAGGCATAAGAGAGAGGAGATAACGGTTCTATTAGTTAACTGTCGAGTAGGCGGTTTTGCCAACTTAAGAAGGATGGTTATTCTAGATGTGGAAAGAATGACGGTATCCTTCGTTGTAGTGTTCAAGTGTACTGTATCCACACGTCTGTGGGCTCTACTTTTGTACGTGCTAGAATTAATATCACTTGACTGAGAGGACCGCCCGTCTACGGCCTTGCCCGGAGACGAGCACGCGCCGGCAGCCATTCACGCTCATTGCCACGGTTTCGAAACCAGGTGCGTCATTCCATCGGTGGGCATTGTTCGTGTATCTGATCCTCGTAAATAAGGACGTAATTGATCTACTTATAACGTGGCAGGGTCCTTGATGAAATCATGAATGAATGAGGACAAATACAAATTTTAGCAGAAGCCGCCCAAGCTCGTGTCATGCCCCTTAGCAAGAGGGTAAACCACAATAATTGTATCGAGCTTAGCGCTTGTGCGGTGAACAATACTTCTGATAATTAAAAAAAAAAAATATCCTGACCTTTGCCTCGAAAATGTGAAAAATCCAATGTTATCAAACGTTATTACAATGTTGTTATTTTATTATTATTATTATTTGAGTTATGACATAATAATAAACTTTTGATATCATTGGACTTTGCATACTTTCTACAAGAAGGTCGTGATATTGATTTTTTAATTATTGTGATCACAAGCTGAAATTGATCAAAAAGGAAATAACTCAGTACAAAAGATAAAACGTGTTATTCCTCTGCTGAATCCTTGGAAATCCCTCTATCCCTATCCCTCTGCTGAATCCTTCCCCTACCTTTTTATTCGGGAAAAGGGGCCCTTCCCGAAGGTATGGCTGCGCCCCTGGTCTTATTATTATCATGCCACAGTGGCAGGCCACCGATCTGAGGCCGTCCACCGAGGTATGGTCAGCACGGAAGTCGCTGGCCGCTAAAATACCCCCCCCCAGTGCTCTAGGCAGCGGTGTAACGTCCTCTCAGGTACCCGTAGACAGCGGTTGACCGCCAGAGCATAACATCCCCTGCCCTGCGCGCTTCCCTGCCCTGCACGCTTCAGTACGCACACGCTTCAGTACGCACGTGCCATTACAAATCCATACGTC
Source organism: Semibalanus balanoides (assembly GCA_014673585.1). NCBI lineage: Eukaryota > Metazoa > Arthropoda > Thecostraca > Balanomorpha > Balanidae > Semibalanus > Semibalanus balanoides. The sequence continues at coordinate 188,774 of VOPJ01014053.1, forward strand.
CTCTTGCTTGCACTGGCTCGCTGCACTGCTGTTTTGCCTGTCGCCCGTCTCACTCTCTGCGCCCGGCCCTCCCTCATATGCGCTCAACTCTCCCTATGTGAGTCAGCGGTGCGTGGAATCACGCAATCTTCAGCGCGCATGACTCGCTCCCCGGCTCAGGTGCCTCTGAAATGACCCAGGTGCTGCCGATTAGGTACCGACGCATCAGATTGATTCGCTCCAGACCACTCGGTGTTCTGTGGCTGGCTGGCCGAACGTGAAGTGTGCGTCCTTGCCGTCACACGCTGTCATCAGTCATGGTGTGAGTCATGGTGGCGGCTTCTGGTAGCTTCTGTTACAGTCCAGGCGTCAGCGACCGCCACCATACCGCCTCGTTCGGAGTCGGTACGAACTGGGACCAACGAACTGGATTTATCCGAACAGTGAGATATTCAAGCATTGGATATTTCTAATAGACCGCATTGATATACGGATATAAAGGAGAAAACTCTGCTGCACTTTGCAGAAATATTCACGTAGCTTGAAATACCAATGACCTGAGATAAACATTCTAGCGGTGGGCGGTGATTTTCCTGCACGAGTCGAGCAACGCCCGTTACGTATCCCGGGGGACGCTATCCACTTGTCAGGGAGTGGCTCGCTGTGGTTCTCATACGGACCGTTCAACACAGCTGGCTACTGTTGTCCAATGTCTGGGTGGAGTCCTGGCCTGCGGACATGTCACAGCCCCGGCACATTCCGCACGGCTCGCGTCGCGTGGGAGTCCGGTGCGGCCCGGCGCGGCCCGGCGCGGCCCGCGGGTCTGCTGAGGGAGGGTGGTACTGCGGACCGCTCTATACTGCCTAGACAGCGCGCCAGACGAGCCACAGGGGCTGCTGGAGGGAGGCACGGCCCGGCGCGGCCCGCGGGTCTGCTGAGGGAGGGTGGTACTGCGGACCGCTCTATACTGCCTAGACGCGCGCCAGACGAGGCCACAGGGGCTGCTGGAGGGTAGGCACGGACCGGCGCGGCCCGCGGGTCTGCCTGAGGGAGGGTGGGTGCTGCGGACCGTCTATGCCCCTAGACGGCGCGCCAGACGAGCCACAGGGGCTGCTGGAGGGAGGCACGGACCGCGCGGCCGCGGGTCGTGCTGAGGGAGGGTGGTGCTGCGGACCCGCTCTACTGCCTAGAACAGCGCGCATGACGAGCCACAGGGGCTGCTGGAGGGGAGGCAACGATGCCCGCGGGTCTGCTGAGGGAGGGTGGTACTGGCGGAACCGCTTTCTAATATTGGCCTAGACGGCGCGCCAGACGAGCCACAGGGGCTGCTGGAGGGAGGCAGCGGACCGGCGCGGACCTAACGGTCTTGCTGAGGGAGGGTGGTACTGCAGACCGCTCTACTGCCTAAAGGCAGAGCGCCAAGACGAGCCACAAGGGGCCCTGCTGGAGGGAGGCAGGACCGGCGCGCCGGGTCCTGCTGAGCGCAGGGTGGTAACTGCAAGACCGGCTTTCTACTGCCTAGACAAGCGCGCCAGACGAGCCATAGGGGCTGCTGGAGGGCGGGCACGGACCGCGGGTCTCTGAGGGAGGGTGGTACTGCGGACCGCTCTATACTGGCCTAGACAGCGGCGCCCAGACGAGCCACAGGGGCTTGCTGGCAGGGAGGCACGGACCGCGGTCTGCTGAGGGAGGTGGTACTAGCGGACCGCTTCAATACTGCCCTAAGACAGCGCGCCAGAGGCCACAGGGGCTTGCTGGAGGGAGGCACGGCCCGGCGCGGCCCGCGGGTCTGCTGAGGGAGGGGTGGTACTGTGGACCAGTCTACTGCACTAGAACCAGCGCGCCAGACGAGCCACCAAGGGGCTGCTGGAGGGAAGGCAGCGGAAACCGCCGTGAGTTCCGGCTGTGGGCTGTCATACAGAACGGTGGCCCAATGCACTGGGTTTGTCCAAACTGTGCTCAATGCTACGAGCCGGCGAACTGCACCGGATTTCATGTGCATTGTTCAGAAGCGGATTCAGTTATGTGGGCATTGAGGCCACGCCCCCTAAGCAACTCACATTGGCCGACAATCGGCATATTTCCTGACTTTCAAGAAAATATTCGTTTTCTCTTAGGTATGTACTATTGGTTTAAAAATAAGCGTCCCGCTAGGTTGGCCGGCACAGCAGCTAAAGGGAATATACCGCCTTGGGAAAAGTATGTGGATTGATGGAGATGAGTGCCCAGATGAGTGGCACTCAACTGCATCATTCCACATATAGGTGCATTTCCCAAGGCGGTATATTCCCTTTAACTGCTCTGCCGGCCAACCCAGCGGGACGCTTAATTTGAAACCAACAGCACCAGTAAGTCTGTTTTCAATGAGTTCTTATTTAACAAACAAGTGAAAACAAACAATTTTTTAAAACTTAAATGGGCTTTTGGGGATTCGCTCCCAAATCGACTTCTTGTCCGTTCTGGGTCCGGCAGTGTCCGGCAGTCCAATGGTTCCATCCCTGACTGGTCGCAGGAGCGTCGGGTACGCCAGGGTAACCGGAATGGAGCAAAAACTGGACCTGTCCAGGATGCTAAACATAACGGCTGATGTGGGGGGATGTTGAGTAGCAGCCGCTGACTGGTGATGGAGGACGATAACCTATCAGAAAACATATCGGTGGCAAGGCATGCGATACTGCCGTCATACGCTGCACTGAGAATGGGGCATATCACGCGGGGCACGGACCGGCTCCTTTAAGGGAAGCTATAGTGGTGGATCTGTTTATATTGAACCGGCATGACCAAAACGGGCGGTGTATGCTGTTCACTGTCGCTGACAGTGAAAGTACTATTTTGCTTGGTAACTGGTCTGCAGCTAATACACACGCTGCTTTTCTTATATGCGCTGATACACAATACACCTACGTTCATGGGTGTCGATTTATATACTTTTTGGGGGCCGGCCCCAATTATTTCCAAAATTTTAACATTAGGCCAATGACGTTGCATGGTAAAAACATGATTATAATTTATAAAAAGTTAGCATTGGGATTTGGGAACCCTAATCATTTTCAGAAAATTACATCCCTACCTACCTTCTTATTGTCCCCGGCTACTAACTGCCGCAGCCCTGCGAACACCAGGCAGAGGTGAGTCAGATGCTGTTTATGTGTGCAGCCCTCCTCTTCCACCATAGCAACTGCAGCAAAAACAGCTGAGCACACACAGTCGCTGTCTGTGACTTCCATCCGGCAGGCTAGCGAGAAAACATAGACGCCTCGCGCTGTTGCTGGGGTGGGGGTGGGGATGGATGGAGGGGGGGGGGGGTACATAGCTGAGAAACCTATCTCTCCCTCTGCACCCTTCCAGTGTCCAGTGGCACTCATGGCTGGATCTTTTACAAGTAGTTGGTGGGACAAAATGTCCTATTTCTGGTTGTTTGAAATGGTCGAGGTGACAAATGACAAATTAAACGAGGAAACCTTAAAATCTGACAAGTTGGTGGGACAAAACTCAAAGTTGACACCATCTAAATAGGAAACCCCACCCGTGGTGACACTTATATCAGATAAGTCACTCTGCCTCAATTGTCCAGAACCGGTACAATTCTGTCACAAGGATGGGCCGGGCGATCTGTCGTAGTCCTTTCCACGACTGGGTGAACTGGTCTGGATTGGATGGTGTGCCGTCACCTCCCGCTTCTGCACCCTCCCGCGCCACACCCCTGGAGGAGCCGGTAACCAGGCACCGCCTTTCCTCGAGGAGGTCTCCTTTCACCACCGCCGCCGGCTCGGACCAACTGGTGAGTCCACGCGCTGACGACACCGATGATGCTCTGATGATACGGACTACTGATGGTGCTGTGATGGCACTATCATGTGATAACTTAAATGATGATGTGATGCCATAATGTGATGACACTGGGATGGCACTGGCCACTGTGATGGCACTGATGGCACTGATGGCACTATGATGGTGCTGATGGCACTGATGACACTATGATGGTGCTGATGGCCTATGATGTGCTTGATGGCACGATGATGTGCTGATGGCACTATGATGGTGCTGGATGCACTATGATGGTGTTGATGGCACTGATGGCCACTATGCATGGTGCTGATGGCACTTGATGGCACTATGATGGCACTGATGGCCACTGATGCCACTATTGATTTGGTGCTGGATGGCACTATGATGTTGCTGATGCACTATTGATGGTGCTGATGGCACTATGAAATTGGTTGCTGATGGCACTATGATGGTGCTGAGTGGCACTAGTGATTCGGTGCTGATGGCACTATGATGGGCTGATGGCACTGATGGCACTATGATTGGTGCTTGATGGCACTGATGGGCCAACTATGATTTGGCACTGATGGCACTGATGGCACTTGATGGTGCTGATGGCACTGATGGTTGCTTGAATGGCACTGATGGCACTATGATGGTCGATGCACTGCTGGCACTATGATGGTGCTGATGGCACTATGATGTGCGATGGCACTATTTGATGGTGCTGATGGCACTTAATGATGGTGCTGATGGCACTATGATGGTGCTGATTGACACTGGATACGCTACTTTATGATGGTGCTGATTGGCTTCTATGGATTGTGTGGTGCTGATCGGCACTTATTGATTGGTACTGACTTGGCACTAGCTGGCACGTAATGAATGGTGCTGATGGCACTATGAATGGTGCTGATGGCACTGCTGGCACTATGATGGTGCTGATGGCACTATGATGGTCTAGATGGCACTGATGGCACTATTGATGGTTGCTGATGGCACTATGATGGTGGCTGATGGGCACTATGAATGGTGCCTGATTGGCACTTGTGGCACTATGATGGTGCTGATGGCACTGATGGCACATGATGGTGCTTGATGGCACTATGGATGGTGCTGATGGTACTGATGGCACTATGATGGTGCTGAATGGCACTATGATATGGTCTGATTGGCACTATGATGGTGCTTGATGGCACTGATGGCACTATGATTGGTGCTGATGGCAACTATGAATGAGGTAGCTGATGCGACTTACTATGATTTGTGGAGTAGCTGAGCACTAGGCACATGCTAGCGACTCATGATGGTGCTGATGCACTGTATGCCGCACAGTATAGGGTGACTCTGATGGCACTCACTGATGGTGCTGATGGCACTATGATGGTGCTGATGGCACTATGATGGTGCTTATGGCACGTTGATGGTGCTGATGGCAACTGCTGGCACTATGATGGGTGCTGATGGTCACTATTGATTGTGCTGATGGCACTATGATGGTGCTGATGGCACTGATGGCAACTATGATGGTCTGATGGCACTATGATGGGGATGCTATGGCACTAGATGGTGCTGATCACTGCTGGACTATGATGGTGCTGATGCACTGATGGCACTATGATGGTTTGCTGATGGCCGACTGCTGGCGACATAATGTGGTCTAATGGCACATAAGCTGCACTATGATAGGTGCTAGAATAACTATGATCATATGATGAGTGCTGAGATTAGCACTATGTATTGGTTGCTGATGGCACTGATGGGCCACTTATGAGTGGTGCTGATGTGACACTATGTATTGGTGCTGATGAAGCAAACTAGGATGGTGCTTGATGGGCGACTGATGGCACTATGAGGTGGTGCTGGATGGCGACTGCTGGCACTATGATGGTTGGCTGGAGGTGGCACATGAGGGACAGGATGCACTGAGTGGGCTACTCATCTGAAAGGGCGTGTGGCACTATGATGGTGCTGATGGCACTATGATGGTGCTGATGGCACTGATGGCACCAGGCACTGATGGCACCAGGCACTGATGGCACCAGGCACTGATGGCACCAGGCACTATGCTCTACTGAGATAAGCTGATGTCATTCTGCTGGCACTCTGATAGCACTAATGGTGCTCGCTGACCGGCTAAAGGCACGCGCCAATATCGGCTTGTGGACCGACCGATGCCTGGTAGCTGTTTCTCCCGACCTAAAGTAACGACCTAAAGTAACGACCCGACCTAAAGTAACGACGTGATTAATTATTCAACAGTGCATATAGCCTCCTAACTAACCTTGTGCCGACTTGGCACAGTATCGAGATATAGCTGATGCTGCAGATTGTGCTAATAGCTCGGGGAAGGAGCCGAGAGCCCGTGCACGTGTTGACATTGTGCTGCACGTGCTGCGCACGTGGAGCGCAGGGCAGAGCGTCTGCATTCACGATGTTAATGATGATTACAAGTTCTTTTAAAACAAAATGAGATGTTATCTTCCATAGTCGAAAAATAAGCAGAGTTTTCTTCTTGGACCTAATACAGTGTACGTTTTCTATTTTATTGTATTTCTGAAAGAATGAGAGGGGATTAAACAGAGTTTTCTTCTTGGACCTAATACAGCGTACGCTTGCTATCTTATTGTATTTCTTGAAGAATGAGAGAGGATCATTGCTTACCATAGCTTTGATGAAAACGAACTTTAATGAAACAACTCCCATCGATGCCTAAAGGCCGCCGTCTACTCGTCTCCATGCCCACGCATAGGTGTAACTTTGTTTGTGGTTGGTGTGGAAAGCTCAATACCAACTTCAAAGTTGGTGTGGAAAATCCACACCAACTTATTGTAGGAATGATGCAATTTTGACCATCCAAGGAGCTTTTTTGGGGCCGCGTGTACATTAATTAGACTGTTCGTTTCTATATAACAATTCATTTTTGGACTATTTTAAAGACGAATAGACACAATTTGGGAAACTTAAAGAAAAAAATACATCATTGACAATCTACACTAACTTTGAAGACGTTTCTACGCCCATGGGCCCAGGTGCAAATTGTATGCACTGTGTTACGAAATTTCATTGATTAATCCAGGTATCAGCTTCGGTTAAATAATCAGTTCCAAGGGCGTCGATGGGGGAGGTAGGTGGGTCGTGACTCCCCACTCAAATAGTATGGGGGGTCGACCACCCACTTTTATTGCGAAGTTAATAATGTATCGTAAAATTTGCCCTTGCATTAGTCAAATTCCAGCTATCCACAGTACAAAACTGGAAAATGTCGCGCCGCTTCGCGGCATCACACAACTTTTGCAATTGGTTATACAAATTTGGAGAATGGGAAAACTAATGTCATTATACTTATAGTCTGGAATAGGCTCTAATTGGCGGTAATTGCTGGCTCCAGGGCCCAATCCCTTCAGAAAATGTTAACTTTCAAGCGGGCTTACATGTTAAGGTAGTCTGCCGAGTTCCGAAAAAGGCGACACTAACTCAAAGACGCAGACATCGACACCCAGAAGCTGCTCCAGCAGTGCCCAGCTTGCTGGACCGAAGAGCAAGTGGGGACCAGGTCAGGACCATCTCCCCAAGGCCCAAGCCATCTTCGCACAGGCTCCTCCAGATCCACAGGGACTATTTATGCGCGGGAAAGTTGCTCTGCCTTTTGTTGCTTTCAAACCATTTGCACTGTTACCAGCTTCGTTTGTTACAGTTCGGTACATATACATACAGTTATGATTATCATATGTATGTACTTATATACTGAACGCGTACTGCCACCAGTCATTGTGGTTTATTATCCGAGGCTAATGTATATATGAAAAACTACATTTATTTAAATATTTGCAATCATACCGAGATGTACAGTCTGTCTTGAAAGAATCGCACAGCTCACCAGGTAGCAGTACCGTCCCACTCGGAATGGTTTTGAGCGGCCCTGGATGGGGAAGGGGATGGGTCACCCCAGGTAGGAGGGTCAGCTATGGTGACCCGGGACAGCCTGCCGGCGCGGCGACCGCAGGCCGGTGCGATGAGGCAAAGGGGAGAATACAGTAGAAATCTACACCGCATGAGACGCGACTCGCCTCATGCCACCGCAATGACACGCTGGGATTGCGTCATGATGTTTGTAGTAAATGTTGCGGCTATTACGGTTCCCGGATCCGTTCAGACCATTGCAGCCAAAATAAAATAGTCATTTGTTATTGACTGTCAGCTAAGGATAGTGTTAATTAATGTAAGCAAGTTTACGCAAGATTTTGTTTCCTCTGTAAACTCTAGGGAGGGTTACTGCGCCCCGCTGGGGGGGCATAATCTACCCCCTCCCGGATTTTCTCTAAATAACGTCAAAAACCATAGCAAGATGCCGACGTGAAATTTGGCAGTACCTATATCAACATCAATTTGACGTCTTTTCCAAAATTTGGATGAAATTGGAATAATAATTTTGGAAGAAATGACCTTTGATGACGTGTCAATGCCGTTTTTTGTGGAAGACGATGAAATGTTTGAAAAAATCGTAAAAATGAAAAAAAAAAAACATGGTTGGAAATTGCATTTTTCTCAAAAAAAGCAAAATCGCTGGATTCTCGACAATATGAGCTTTTGACGCCTCATTTTTTTCTTCAAGAAAATATCCACAAAACCAACATTTTTCAGCAAATATTTCAAAAACCAAAACATATATGGAAGAGAACTAAGTATCAACATAAACCCAAACAAAATTTCAAATTAATATCTGAAATTTTGACTGACTAATGACTCCCCAAAAGTGTAAGTAATCAAGACGTAATTTTTCAAATAACTTTTTGTTGTCTTTTTTTTGAACCAGATAGAGAACAAATAAACTGCATCAGCTGTTTTTCTGAGACAAAAACTGGACTGTAAAATAATATTTTTGTTACAAAATTTCAATTTTACAAATTGAACGCTCATATGACCTGACTTTGACCTTTTAAAGGCGTCAAATTGTCAAAATGGCTTCTACTATCGAAATAAACGTGTAAAACACCCATAAAACATATGTTGCATGACTTTCGTACACCTCTTGCCATCAGTGACCTTTTGTGACCCGATATTGACCTTGACCTTTGTTTAAAATTTCACTTTTGCTCTATTCAGGAGTTTCATTATACCTTTGAGAGCACTTTGTGCTTAATTAGTTACAACTTACAATCTAAGGCTTTGGATAGAAAATATAGCCCAAAAACTAAAATATCTTCATTTTGACCTTTTACCCGACCTTGACCTGACATGTGACCTTATTTCGAAAATTTCGCGTATGATTTGGGTGCGTATCAGTGAGACCTTTCGATTGGCGTATTGTGCGTCTCGCTACGGTTAGGGGAGAACGGGGTAAGATGAGCCATTTTCTACCATTTTGCCTGTGCAGCT